>JAJMCF010001868.1:33179-91499 GCA_030585045.1 Zhuliangozyma parablackwelliae | reverse complement strand
TGTCGCACCAAAACTTTCAATATTTGGTGTTGGCCATTGTGTGGATATTCACATTCAAGAGCGTGTTGAAGATCTTGCCCTACTTTATCTTGTCATTGTTGCACCTTGGCAACTTGAAAAAGGTTGCCTTTATCCAGAAGCAAACCGCGGTGCTTGCCTCCATCATTGCCTACGACGAGTTGTTCTTGATTGTGTACTTGTTGTTGAGAACTTTGTTTTTCAGAAACGCCAGTGGGTACCAGTTGACTCTATTTTTGGTCTTTTACTGGTTGCGGATCTTGTACAACAAGGAGACTGGCAACTTGTTTGCTGCCATTGTGGGCAGGTTGGACTACGAAATGGTAAAGGTCAAGAACCCCAAGGTGCAGCATTACTGGCAAAAGACAAAGGCGTTTATCAGCGAGAAGCAAAGGCAAGAAGATGAGGATGAGACCCATTAGTAAATGACAAACAAGTTCATTTAGTGTGTAGAGATTTATGTGTATTTGAGGTAGTACTGCCCCCCTTTACCAGCCGACGGAAAAAAAAAAAAGAGTCAAACCAAAAAACGAAGAAACCAAAACCAAAAAAGGACACCTTTCCACCCAACCAATCATCAGTAGAGAGACAACTCCTGATACTCAATTGCACTCAATCCAATTTATCCAATGTCGAAAATCCCCGCAGTCTACCAGTTGGGCCACTTGCCAATCAAAGACCATGTCTTTTCGCCCAACCGCTCCATCTTGGCCGTGACCAAGGGCACCGATGTCGAGGTGTACAAAGTGTCCAGCGACATTGCCCACAAGCCCACGCTCATTGCCACGTTGAAGGAGCACGACAAGACAGTGACGTCGGTTGATATCTCGCCCGATGGTGCCCGGATCTTGACTTGCTCGCAGGACAGAAACGCCCTTGTGTGGGAAAAGGTTGACGGCGAGTTCCGGCCCACTTTGGTGTTGCTTAGAATCAGCCGCGCTGCCACCGTGTGTCGGTGGTCGCCCGATGGGCAAAAGTTTGCCGTGGGCTCGAGCGACCGAATCATTGCCGTTTGTTACTACGAGCAAGAGAATGACTGGTGGGTCTCCAAGCACTTGAAGAAGCCGATCAAGTCAACAATCACCACCATCGACTGGCACCCCAATGGCGTGTTGTTGGCGTGCGGGTCTACCGACGGCCACGTTCGGGTGTTTTCCGGGTATATCAAGGGTATTGACGCCAAGCCCGAGCCCTCGGTTTGGGGGTCCAAGTTGCCGTTCCAAACGCTCGTGGGTGACTACACCAACGAGACCAGTGCCTGGATCCATGGCGTCAAGTTTAGTCCCCTGGGCGATGCTCTTGCGTATGTGTCCCACGACTCGTCGCTCGGACTTGTTTATCCCGAGGGCGAGGGCTTGCCTCCCAGGGCCATCCTCAATGTCAAGACCAACTATTTGCCATTCAGAGCCGTTGTGTGGAGCGACGAGCACTCGGTGGTTGTGGGTGGCTTCAACTGCAACTTGGTGGTGTTTAAGGGGGACGAGAACGGCTGGGGTGAGGCGTACCAGATTGAGGAGCAAAAGGACTTGACCAAGGAAGTGCCTCACGATAGAGACGGCGAAGATGACGAAGAGATTTCGTCGCACCAAGCGTTGAACATGTTTAAGCAGATGGACTTGAAGGGTAGGGTCAACAAGCCCAGTGCCAAGGCTCTCACCACGATCCATCAAAACACAATCAACAGTATCAAAAACTTTGCCCCGGGCCGGGTGTCTACAAGTGGTATTGATGGGAAGGTTGTTATTTTCAGTATCTAAGCTGCTAAAGAAAAGTACGAGACTGTCAAAGGCTGTGTAAAATGTTAGTATATGAAACTTAGAGGCGTTCCCCAATGGGCTGCAGCACATAATCGCATCTCCCTTATTCATTTGAGTCAGAAAATTGAGCTTTGGTAGTTGGTATCTTCAGATTTTTTTGGTTCAGAAGCAGAACTGAAAAGTAAAGTTTTTCATCATAAAAGAAAGGGGGGTGGAGTGGAGTATATAGGCGTGGTTGGTTTTTGAAACATACCCTTGGAATAAAGAAAGCAACATCATCCTTGTTCTTTTTGTTGTTGTTGTTGTTGTTGTTGTTGTTGTTGTGGTTGCGACCAGCGCTTTTCTTCGATAATGTTAGTACAAAATGCTCTCGTGTGGCTGTTGAATCTTTGTAATTGGTCAGATGGTGATGCATGTTGTGTCAATGGCTCATATTGGTTCACCTATGACTTAAGTGGTAAAAATCATCATTTTGAAAGATTGGGTGCTGGGTAGTCCACATACTGTTGGCACAATAGAGAAGAAAGAGTGTGATGAGAAGTTGAAGCAAAAGAGAAAGAAAGAAAATTTTTCTTCTGTACGCTCTGTGGCCAAGTTCCGGGTAAATATTTTGTAATGGAGCCAACACAGGGTTGGGGAGCACGGATGTAAGCAACAACAACAGCAAAGGACCCTTTTCATGCAGTTGCACCTGGTACCCCATTGGCGAGTGGGGTCTGCCCCTTCCTTTTGGGCTCAGGGAAGGGTCCAAAAAAGAAAGGGCTGACCGCAAGGGGGAGGGTCGTGGAGCCTGTAGTGGGCGGAAAGGGATTGAAAAAACGCCTGAATCACCCCCGTGCTGGCGTTTCGGGTCACGGGGCCATTTGCGAGTTTGAATCTGCTCCTGCTCCTGCTCTGCTGCTCCTTTGGGTGATTTCTACAGGGCAGACCAGAAAAAGATTAGGGAAAAAAAAAGATTGTAGATGATTTCATCTTTTGTGACTGCAACTCCATCCCTTCCACCACCCTTCCACTCCTCCACCCCTCCACTCCCTCCGCTTCCCTCCTCAGTATGCCTACTGGATCTTTGGTTCCAGCTGATGAACAGCTGCCATTGCTCCAGGACAGCCAACAAAACATCGACCGAAACCGGCAGGCGCAGCTGCTGCTGCAATCACAATCACACGTGCAGCCACAAATACGTTCCGCATCACCACATGTCCGCCCAACCAGCATCCAGTTTGCCAGCACCTTGAAGAGAGCACCATCAGGCAATGCCCTTAGTGCCCTTGAACAGGAATTGCCTGACTTTTCGCGCCGCTACTCTGTCTCGGCCAATGAGTACATGAAGATGGTTCCCGAAAGGCCCTTGTTCCAGCGGTTGCTATCGAGCCACCAGTCGGTCACCAACCCCAACAGTCCCTTTGAAAACTATGTCCAGCAGAGCTACAGCACCCCGCAGTTGCTTCCCGACAATGCCAGCATCGGGTCCAACGACCCCAGGCGATTGAGCGTGGTGGACATTGTCAACACGTTGCGTCCTACCCGGTTGATTGGGAATGCGGGCCCGTTGTGCAACTGGTACGACTACTTCAACACCAAAATTGAAAAGAGCAAAACCAAGAGCGTGCGGATGTACTATGAGGATCAGAACTTTCTTATTGAAAAGTTTCAGGAGATTGACAACTTTCTTGACGCTGGCAAGGTCCACTATAGCATGTTGAGCAACTACGGCGAGAGCAACAAGGTGGTTTTGGACAATATCGCCGAGGTGGAAGAAGGTCCGTTGTCTCGAAAGCAGCTGCAGCTGAACCCCGATGCGCTGTTCGCGGTGGACTTGGAAAGGGGCGACTCCATTGGCCACTCGACCAGGTACTCTAGGTTCTACGATGTTCCCGGAAACTTGGACAATGACGGCTCAAAGTTTCTCGGGTTTGACGAGGAGGAGCATGGCGCCCAGGTGTTGACGGCAATCTTGGTCAACTTTTTGATCAATATCTTGTTGTTGATTGGCAAAACGGCTGTTGCAATGTTGACCAACTCCATGTCGGTCATTGCCTCCTTGGTTGACTCCATTTTGGATTTTCTTTCCACGTTTATCATCTACATCGTCAACAGATTGGCCACCCAAAAGAACTGGAAGGTGCAGCACATGTACCCCGTGGGCAGATCGAGATTGGAGCCCCTTGGTGTGTTGATCTTCTCCATCATCATTATCATTTCGTTTTTCCAAGTGGGCCAGGAATCTTTCAAGCGCTTGTTTTTTGCCACTCCGGAGCAAAAGATCCCCGCCGCCATAGGTTTAGATGCCATTGTCATCATGACCATCACCATTGTGGCTAAGTTGGGCTGCTGGGTGTGGTGCGCCAAAAGCAAGTCTTCGTCGGTGCAAGCGCTAGCGCAGGATGCCATGACAGACGTGGTATTCAACACGGTGTCGTTGCTCATGCCCACCATTGGCCACTACTTTAACATATGGTGGTTTGATCCGTTGGGGGCGTTGGCGTTGTCCTTCTACATTGTCGCCAACTGGTCGATGACGGCGTTTGAACACATCAACAACCTCGCCGGGGCCGCCGCTGCTCCCTCAGAGTACAAGGTGATTCTATACTTGGCGTACCGTTTTGCCGAACCCATAAAGCAAATCACGGCGTTGAAAGTGTACCACGTTGGCGACAATTTGAACGTCGAGGTTGATTTGGTGTTTGCAAACGACGAGTTTAACCTAACGTTTAAGGACTGTCATGACATTGCCGAGGCATTGCAGTACTCGATTGAGAGCTTGCCGATGGTGGAGCGGGCTTTTGTCCATATAGACTACATGGAGGGCAACTTTAAAGGCCACTTGAAGTGATTGTGGGGAACCCTTTTTTGCTTTATCTGCCTTGTCTGATTTATCTGCTTTATCTGATTTATCTGCTTTGTCTGATTTATCTGCTTTATCTGCCTTGTCTGCCTTGTCTGCTTTATCTGCCTTGTCTGATTTATCTGCCTTGTCTGCTTTATCTGCCTGTATCACTGTCTATAATTATACACTTTTTTTTTTAATGAAACATCTCCAAAAGACACGTTTCGAGATTGGACGCATACTGCGCGTTGATGTAGTTTTGGTCCACCTTCACCTTGTTGAGCTTGCTGATCAAGTTTGTCACATCCTTCAACACCTTCTTGTATCCGTTGGCGTTGAGGTCTAGGCTGTAGAGTTGCGGCGGCGAGTCCACCACCTGCTTGAGCAAGTTGATCAAGAACAACCCGCCAAAGTAAAAGCAGAAATGGATCTGGTCCGAAAGGTAGGCAAAGTAGGAGTCGTTTTCCACGTTGTATATGTGGCTCACAACCTTGCGGGCGTGCAAATACATCTGCCGAATCGACTCGGCGTCGCACTGCTGCAAAACAGCGCCGATTCCCGCGGTGTCGTACACCCCCGCCAGTGTGTGTGGCGGCGTGCGCTGGTGAAGTTTCTGGAGGTTGAAGCAGTAGTACACTAGCAAGGTGCAAAAATTGTAGTTGAATTCAACAAACTGGAGCGCCGGCTGCGAAAACAAGTACTCCCATTGGTTGTGCCACGATTGCATCTTTTGCTTCACAAACTCAAAGTTGGCCTCGGCTTGGCTGACGACGGCCCGCGCACCGGCGCTGAAACTCAGTTGGATGTAGTTGTACGTGATGTGCAATATCCCAATCTCGCTCACCATCCTGCCGTCAAAGTTGGTGGCGTTGAGCAAGCTGAGCGTCGATGTGCACTGGCTGATGCGTATATCGTCAATAACGCACATGCGGCCGGAAAACACACAGTTGACCAAATGAACGAGGCACAAATGGTTGTATAGCCTGAGCAATGTTAGCGTCTCGTACTCCTGCATGCCCACGAGGGTGACATTCTCGGTGTTTTTGCGGAAAAGCCCAAACGTCGATTTGGTGACAAACGTGGTCAACCCTATACTCGACAAGTGCCACGCGTCAAGATTGAAGCGGTAAAGGTCGGCGTCGTCCCCTTCTTCTGTTTCCGGGAACTCGGCAAGGAGGGCGCGCAACACTGATGAAAGCAGCATCGAGTAGATGGACAAAATCACCATGGCCTGGAGAAACTCCACCAACCCGTGCTCGTGGGAGTGGAACGACGTGTACTTGAGAAACGACTTGTTGAGCTCGGCCACGAGCTGTTTGAACAACTGCTTATACGTTCCCCTTTTGGAGACGTCTGACGAGTAGCGCCAGGAGATGCAGCAAACAGCAACGAGCAACAAGGGCGACCTGAATCGAATGATTTCGAGCAAGTCCTCGGTGGGTATATGTGGGAACGATACCCAGCGGCCATAGTTTCTCCTGAAATCGTTGATCAATTCTATCGCCTCAAGCTCGGTGATTATCCCCATCCCCACGATATCGGGGTGAGCGTCAACAAACGATTTGCCAGTCTGGCTGGTGGTGGTGGTGGTGGTGGTGGTGGCATTAGGAAAAGATGCAACCTGGTTGTTGTTTGTCTGCTTGTTGGCAATCACAAACGGAGATGTCTGCAATGTCCCTGCTGGCGATTGGAACTGCGAAAATGCGGCCACATCGGTATCGGCGCCGTCACCGTCGCCCACGTCATCCAAACCACTCGCAAAGCCGAACATGCTGCCTCCGCTGCTGTCCCCGCCTGATTTCATTGTCGTGGCGGCGTCAAACAACAACTGGGCGTCATCGGTGCCGCGCTTGTCGCTTCTATTCAATATCGACAAGATTTCGTTGATGCCGCTGTGTATAGCATCGAGTTTCTGGTTGCTGCTGCTGCCGCTGCCGCTGCCCATGCCTCCCACGCCATTTAATCCGTCTTGGAGAAAAAACGGAGTCAATGCGATATCGGGGGGCGCCTCCTCAAAACTGCAACACTTGCTCAAGAACCGACATCGGAGACACTTGCTGGGGTTTTCGGGAGACCTGAAACACCTGGTCTTTTGCTTGCGGCACAATTCACAAGCACGAAGGGTCCGCGTGGCTTGCGCTGATTGTCTTGTCTCATCCTTGGGTTTGGTCCCTGGCGACGACTTTCTTCTTTTGGCGTCCGATATCACATCTGATCCTTCGGCAGATCCGGTCTCGCTCATGGTGTTTGGGGCTGGGTATTGGGCTAGGTCAGATGTGTCCTTCCGTTGGAGGAGCCGAAATAAATTGGTGGAAAATTTGTTGCACGATAACGATTATGTAAGCAATGCCCCGCTACCAACTTTGATCCACCAACTAAACCAAGCTGGGGGGGGGGACAGGGTAGGGGAATTGCTTTAGCTGGTATACTTGATCTCTCTTGTAATTGTACATTCCCTCACCTATATTTATAAACTTTTCATTCATTTTTTGGCGAAACTGTGACAAAATCTGAGGTGTCTCTTTTATGGAAATTCGGTTCAAAAAAGCAAGATCCGGGCAATAGCCGGGGAGACTCTAACTGCCACGATCCTCACAGAGAAGTACCACAGGTGTACACCATCAAAAGAGGAGAAGCAGCTTATAGACAAAATGTATCGACAACGACCACGATGTCAAACACCCAACGAATAAGGCAACTTGTCCGAGTGGTTAAGGAGAAAGATTAGAAATCTTTTGGGCTTTGCCCGCGCAGGTTCGAGTCCTGCAGTTGTCGTTATTTTTTTTTTTATAGCTTCCCTCGATTGGGCGGGAAAGGAGACAGAGAGAGAGAGAGAGAGGGCAGCGGGTGTCACTTCTCCTGCGAAAACCCAATGGCCCCATCACCAGTACATTTTTTTTTCCCTCTTTTGAAAAATAGTTCAATTCTTGGCATTGCATGCACAGGGTGTTTCTTTAGAGTCATTCTTTGTGTTTCACATATTGGCTCTCCTTGTACCTTATGTCGTTTATGCCTGTATTTTTTTTATAGGGCATTGGCTCCTTTCCTTTCTTCCCCCCAATTTCGTTTGTTATTTTTTTCTTCTTTGGAGCACACCACTTTGTCCTGCTCTTCCTTGCGAGAAGCAAAATAAAAAGTAACAGTATATTAGATCACACACCCTAATACCTGGAGTTAACCACTCAATTAACCATCCACCGTCTTTCTGACATGTCCGACAAAGACGTAAAGAATGATCTGCTGTCTGAACCAACACAGACACAGACACCAGCGCAGTCAGCAGCACCCAAGCTGTTCACGCAGAACAACAAGCTCCTGCCCAGCCCCGACGCTAAACAAGAGCCAGAAACCATGCCACCAGTTACACCGTCTTCTCCACCCAAGGCCACCCCCCATTTTGATGACCTAAGAGACATATTGGAGGAGGAAACCAATCAGTATACCAAGGGAGTGAAAAACACCGATGTTGACTGGTTTATTCGAGATTCATCCATGGATCCCCGCGTTGCTGCCAGCAGAGTTTCCACGGCCAGTCCGGAACTCGATGTTGAAAGAAAAACACCCGCTTCTGCACCAGCACAACCAAACACCCAGCAGACACCAGCACCCGCATCGTCCGTGTTGCCCACGTCGTCCGTGTCGCCCACGTCGCCCACGTCGGCCACATCGCACTCCGTGTCGTCTCACTTGAGCGCAAACATTTCAAACACAAACGACCACAATGTGAACAAGACCAAACCCTCCATATCGCCCATTATAGAAGAAAACGTTGCATTTGATAGCTCTCCCAAGTCGAGACCAAGACGGAAAAGCAGCTCGTTTGGCTCCGTGGCTTCCAGCTCTGGGGGCGGCAGCGGCAGCAGCAGCGGCGGCGGGTTGCTCTCTAAACTCAAGGGAAAATTCCACCGAGACTCACCAAGCCCGTCCCCAATATCGTCGTCACCACCACCTTCGCGGACCAGTATTGATTTGGCCTCGGCTGCACTGAAAACCGACCCCGTGTTCAAAAGCGACTATGACTTGCGGTTGAAAAAGACTGCAAGCAACAGCAGCCGGACCAGCACCCACTCGCTAGACCCCCGGCGCCCCCGCGGCAGCGGCTCGTCCCAGCCGGGCCAGTCCAACTTGTTCAGAACAATGTCGACGCCAATGTTCAACGACGAAACAGCCGACCCGAGGTTGGACGAGTACATCAAGTTTTACCAACAAAGGGATATACGCCGCTCGTCAGTATCGTCACGGAAATCATCTGTAACGTCGGGCGGGTCCGCCGGAGAAGACGGTCTTCCTAGCGCCTTGGTGAATGGATACGACAATGTCACTTACAACCAGCCACCAGTGTCTGCTGACCAGGGCACCGCCAGCGCCCCTTCCAAGTTGCCGTCGTTTTTACGACGCAGAAGTATTAGTTCGAAACCAACAGAGAGCAGTACGCTGCTCCCACCAATCCCAGCGTCGGTTCCAAGTACGGCCCCCGCTTCGACCAAGACCCTGCCACCGCCCTCCATTTCCGGGCTCGATTTGAATCCTAGTTTCAAAGGGTTGAAGCCATTAAAGAGAGTGGCGTTCCACTCGTCAACCTTTCTTATTGACCCGCCCCAGCAGATTCCTTCCAGAACCCCCAGGAGGGGAAATGTCGAGATACTCCCCGGCGGAGCGCTCAAGATCCACCCCCTAAGCGACGACGACAAGATTGCCATTGAACGGTCGCAGTTGGGATTGGGCGGGGGTATCATTGTTGGCGGAACCGGTGCTTTGGGCAGTACAAGGAAAGATGCCGATCCCCCCAAGAAGGAAGGGGAAGCACAAGCAGCAAACAACAATAGCGACACCAAAGACCTGGAAGACCGGGCGGACGAAACAAGCAACACCAGCAATGAAGAAGAAGAAGAAGAAGAAGAGCCTGCTGTTGACAAGCACGCCAAGGGGTTTGCTATAGACAAGCCAATGATCCCCCATCAGGCAGTGAATTACAGCGTGCCGGTGAAAAAGATGGCCCTCGACACCATGTACTCGCGGTGCTGCCACTTGCGGGAAATCTTGCCCATCCCCGCCATACTCAAGCAGATCCCCAAGGGATCGCTTGCTCCGTTGCCGGTGTTGCAGTTGCGTAACCCCACCCCAACCATGATTGAGATCCAGACGTTTGCCGATTTCTTGAGAATCGCGCCCGTGATGTGCGTGTCGCTTGACGGGGTGTCGTTGTCGGTGGAGCAGTTTAAGATTTTGTTGTCGGCCATGGCTGCAAAGAAGCAGTTGGAGAAACTCAGTTTGAGAAACACGCCCATCAACCAAGAGGGGTGGTCGTTGCTCTGCTGGTTCCTCTCGAGAAATACTGTGTTGAACAAGTTGGATATCACCCAGTGCCCCTCCCTCTCGGTAAACATTTTGAAGAAGAAGAAGAAAAAGAGCACCGACAACAAAAAGTTTGAACAGGAGTTGGCGAGAATGGTGTGCAACAAGGATAATAGGTCCGATGTCGATTGGTCGTTGTTTGTTGCTACCTTGGTTGCCCGTGGCGGCATTGAAGAGTTGGTCTTGACCGGGTGCTGCATCACTGACATTGAGGTTTTTGAAAAGATGATGAAGTTGGCGGTGGCCAAAAAGACATCGAAATTAGGACTCGCCTTCAACCAGTTAACGCCGCGCCATTTCAAGATTGTGGTTGACAATTGGTTGTTTCAGGACTTTGCTCGGGGGTTGGACTTGGGGTACAACGACTTTCTGAGCGTGCACATGCTCAAGGTCCTCCAAGACTTTTCAAAGAGACCCAGCTTTGATGAGACCATTGCCAAGTCGACGCTCTCATTTTTGAGTTTAAACTCGACAAACTCTACGTTTACCGAGGTGTTTAAGGATGTGTTTGAAAACGTCCTTATGAGGTTGCCCAACTTGAAGTACCTCGACCTTTCAAACAACCAGCGCCTTTTTGGGACGTTTGGAAAGGATAATAGTGCGATGGAAAGGACACCATCCTCCGAAAACAGCCAAAACTCCAATGGAGCGCTTAGCGAGACTGCGATTGCGCAGTATTTCACCTCCAAACTTCCCTTGTTCCCCAAGTTGATCAGATTGCACCTTGAAAACAACAACTTTAGCCAGGCATCCATTGCCCAGATTGCGAGGGTGCTTCCATTTTGCAAAAACATGGGCTATTTTTCCATTAGGGGCAATAGGGTGGACGTGACCACGGCAAGTGCATTGATCAACTCGGTGAAAAACTCAAAGACGTTGATCAATTTGGACTGCGACACCGCGAACTTTCCGGAATTGTTCAAGGAAAGGATTGGGTTGTACACCATGAGGAATATGGAGAGGCTCTTGTACTCGTCAAAACAACCGGCGGACTTGAAAACGCCCGTTGTCGACTCTGACGTGCCCGAATCGTTGACCGAACAATTGAACGAGATCCTCACTCTCAAGGCCAAGCAAAAGTTGGACTTGACCTCGGTCGAGGTGACAAAGTTTATATCGCGGGCGCAAAGTATCCGCGAACAATTGAGACTGACGATTGACGAGTTGTTGAAGCTACAGTTGAAGAACAAACTAGACCTCGATGGCAAGGAGACTTTGATCCGGTTCATATTCATCGACTCAAGCATCGAAAAGGGTCTTCAGTTGATTGACTCGAGCCTAGTTGACAATGACCAGACCATGGCTAACCTCTACTTGGCCAAACTCACAGAAGACGAAAAACGCGACTCCAACCTGGACTTTGAGGGCGGCAACAATTCATACATGGGCGACATTCCATTACAGCCGCCCAACCGTGGCGACGCTGTTCCCATGAACCAGGCGCCGCTCAATATTTCGAGGTCGGACTCACGCACTAGTTTAAACAGTCTCAACCGCGAAGAAGGGTCGGTTTTGAAATTGTCCAAGTTGAAAGATTTCCATCGTCCCAGCATTCCCGACAATGAGAACTTGTCGGGCGAAGACTTGAGGAAGAAGTTGATGAGCATTGAGCTTTCCGATTTGGACAAGGTTATTGCGTATTTGGGCAACCTCAAGGAAAAGGGAGTCTCACTCGAAAAGATTTTCCGAAACAAGGACGGCGAGCCATTCACGCTGCAAAACCACGATCTTCTCAACATTGAGGAGATACGGGACAAGTTGAAGGCCCTCACTGGCGCCAATCCGGGCAACGACAAGACAAAAGAGTGGGAAACTGCCGCTGTTGCGGCCGCTGCTGCCAGCGTGTCCTTCCCCGAGATCAACGAAGCGTACGACCAAGTGTTGAACAACCTTACAAAGTAACCTTTTTTGATAAAGTTTTATTTTATTTTATATATACAACCCTTTTAAGCAGCATATTACTACCAACGTCTTTTCTGGTAAATGTTTCTGGCAGTGTCTCTAGTACTCGTCGTCGGAATCTAGGATGGCACCTTTAGCCTGCTGCTGCTCGGGCTCGCCATCGTCATCATCATCATCATCATCGTCGTCGTCGTCGTTGAAGCCACCGTTCTTTTCTGCTTCCTCAGCCAAATCTTCACAAGCGTCGATCCAGTCTGAGTATATATCAACAGGCTGCGACAACGAATTTATCCCCGTTCGGAAGGTTTGGCCACAGATCTTGCAGTGCAATTCGCCTAATAAGTTCTTCTTGTCCAACGAACAGATGATAGACTTTTCGTGATTGCAAAAGAGGCACGTGAACGTCGTGTCTAGCGTTTGTTTCACCTTCTTGACGGGCTTGGCTGATGACTTTCTCTTTCCCATTTTTGGATTTGGGGTTATGGATGTGGATCTTTTGGTTTGGTTTGGTTTTGGTGAGTTGATTTTCTTCGATGTGCGGATAATTTGTTTTCGTGCACGCACAATTATACAATACAGTATACAAGAGATTATTATATATAACGAGTCCATCACGGCTTTAGCATCAGCTGCGCCTTCTTCTTTAGTCTCATTTCCAACCGCGTCTTTTCAAACCTCATATTCTCCACTCGTGTGTCGTGCTGTGTTTGTGCGGGGGAGGGCGAGGGGCTGGCTCGCGACCGGTTGGAGTCGACGCTGCTCCTGGCGCTGCCCGCGTAGCTCACGGAAATCTTCAAGTTGGGGTTGTACCGATTGTTCAACTTGATGCCGTATTCGTACAACTTCAAATCGTTATCTCTCTTTTCATAAAGCTTGGCGGCGTCCTTGTACAATGTCTTGATGAAATCGTTTCGTGATGCTGGGGTTCCAAAAGCAATGGGGTAGTGCAACAATAACGAGAGACTCTCGCTAAAGTCGCACGCAATCAACTCCGTCTTTATCTGGATAAGGAGCTGGATGGTCATGAATATAATGAGGTCCGGGATGGCGGTAACGCCACTGCCGGTGTGGTTTGCCAACTGCGACGCCACGAGCTTATCCCAGAGCAAGTTGGTGGCTTCCAAGTCGTTACCCAACTCGCGTAGCAACAACAAGCGCAAGTACCGGATGATCCAGAGCTGCGACTCGAGCTTGAGCTTGGTGTGGAGACTATAGTGGATAAACTGGTCCACCTTCATTAGGTACACGTTGAACCCCTCGATTGACCGCCACAAAACATCCTCCGACTCAAAGAACCGCGCAATGGTGCCGCTCTGGAGCATAAACTTGTTGAACACGGTAAACACGTCGTGACACAAGTACTGGCGGTTGAACAACGCGAGGATGCGCACGTCGTCGGCGGAAAACGTGTTTGTTTGTGGCATTTCAACCGACTCCTTGTACAAGTTCATGTAGATCAACCCCACGATTTCGTGCAACCCCTGCTTGTACCCGACGGTGGGGTTACACTTTGACCACACGTATAAGATTTCAATGAGCTGGGTTTTTGCGTGCAATGCATGAGGGGCGTTTGTGGTTGTGGCTGTGGTTGTGCTTGTGTTGAAGAACTCTTCGCCGGGAAAGAGTCTGTCAATGTCCAATACAATGGCTTGTAGTAGGTCCAAGTCCTCGTCCGTGGTGACATACGGGGTGGGCGATCTGCTGGGCACCGACGACAACGGGTCGTCGCCATTACTGACCCTCGTCAACACGCTCTTTTTCATTACTCGCGGGTTCCGCAACGACAGGGTTCTCGACAACCCCAGCTTTCTCGACACTCCCTGGTCCTGGTAATACGCGCTATCGTGGTCCAACTTCCACCACGGTATCTTCATGTCATCTATGTTGGCCAACTTGTGGTACACCACGCGGGAGTCGCTGAGGCGAGACTCCCACGTCAGGATCTGCAAACTATCAGTAATCAAACACACTTTCCATACCAAAGCACGGGAAAACAATGTGGGTGCAGTCAAGCTGGTGTACTCGCCTTCGGTGACGGCAGTCTTGAAGTGTGATAGACTCTTGAACTTGTTCAATGTGAGTAGTACTCGTGATATTATGTCATTCTCCTTGAGCATGGTGTGTAAACGGGGGGTAAAGAGCTGACACTACTGTTTCTGTTTGTTTGTGTTTCCAGTGTGAGCGAGTAAGCGCAATCAAACAAAAGATGGCGGGAAGGGAAGAGAAGAGAAGAGAAGGCAAAAAAAAAAAGGGAGAGGAGACTTTTACACCATCACATTGCCCCCACCAATGACAGGAGACGAAGCAAAACAGCTCCAGGAGAGCCTCGACAAATTGGCCGAATGGGAGAGTGAGATGAATGGAGTGGAAAAAGACACTGAAATATACCGGCTCAAAAAGACCCAGCCAATGTATGCCAACAGACGCAAGATTCTCAAAAAGATTCCCAAGTTCTGGTACATTGTTTTGGCAGAGAATGACGACTTTGCCGACTATGTCAGCCCCGAGGACTTGAAATACTTGGAGCACATTGACGACATCTACGTGCATTACCCCGTGGTTGACGACGAGACCAATGGCTACGGCCACAAGGATTTTGCCATCACCATTGGGTTTGGCGACAATGCCCTTGTCCCGCAGCAGGAGATCACCAAAGTCTTTAAATTCACCCCTGCTGACGACGGCGAAGAAGATATAACTTCGGAGCCGGTGGAGGTCCAGTGGCCCGCGGAATTGAGCGACGTAAACCCGCGCGTGGTTAAGGAAACAAGCAAGAGCAAACAATTGAACAAGGAGGACAAGACGAGGTACAGACAGGGCATGAAATCGTTCTTTTCCTGGTTTGCGTGGACGGGCGAGAAGCCAGGGAAGGAGTTTAGGGGCGGCGAAGAGTTGGCACAATTGATTGCTGACGACTTGTACTTGAACGCATTAAAGTACTATATTATGGCGTTGTCGGGCGAGGACGACGAGAATGACGAAGAGGAGGAAGTGGACAGCTCAGAGGGAGAGGAGTTGGATTTGAGTGGGGATGGCGAAGATGAGGAGGAGGACGAGGGTGGTGAGAGTGGGAAGAGAAAGTTGCATGGCGATGCCGAGGAGAGCGACGCCAAAAGAAACCGGTAAGAAAGGGTGTATAGAACGTACGGTTAACAAGAAGACGTTGGATGAGATACTTGTAGACACATCCTTATGTTGTTTGCGAAAAGTACAAAAAAAAAAAATAACGACAACTGCAGGACTCGAACCTGCGCGGGCAAAGCCCAAAAGATTTCTAATCTTTCTCCTTAACCACTCGGACAAGTTGCCTTTTTCGTAGCATGTTAGTATCGCTGGACTTTCCAACGATGCTTATGCAAGTCAAAGTCTATTCACCTCTTATGCAGTTGTGGAATATAAATGAATGTAGACTATTTACAAACGAATACTATGCCCTCGTGTCTGCCCCGAGATAGACTATTCTGTACAACAACCAGAGCCAAAAGTACCCAAATGCAACAAAGGACACACCAATGTTGAAGATGACCCACAAATCCGGATACCTAGCTGGCGGGTCCTGAGTGGCGTCTACGACGTGGTAGACCACCATCAAGGCATAAGTGAGCCACACGACAAAATTGTTCAACTTGCATTTCCCCAGCAACAACACCAACCGGCCCCCCACCAACCAGTTGATCAAAAAGTTGGTCACAAAGTATTGCATGACCAAGCCGTCCTTCTTCAACAATGGGTACATGCTAAAAGTGCCCACGTTGTTGATCCACTGGACGATTGCAATGTCGCTTGGGTCAACGAGGAGGAGCAAGCATATTGGGATCAACGCTACAAGTATACTCTTTTCGTGGACTTGGTACGAAAACAAGTAAAATGCCAACGAGTTGGCGGCAAAGCCGTAAACCAAGCCGGGGATCCGGACTTTTGGGGATTTTCTCATCTTGAAGAACAACACCAAATTGACGGGAACAATGGCCAAGAGGGTGGCGGCCAATGCCAATTTGGAGAGCTGGGAGGCGTCAACAATCTCGCGGTACTTGACCAACACGTTTGTCGTGCACCAAAAGTTGGCCACCTTGTCCTCAAACAACCCCCGGTTGAAGGGAAAAATCCGGTGCACAATCTGCCCAATGGCTGCGGGGGAAAGGGAAAACGGAAGCAAGGTCACCGCTTGTGTGACCGCCACCGTGAACCCCACAAGCACAAACTGCGACATGCTCTTCAACTGGCTCAAGATGTAGAAAAAGATAAACACCGAGTAGTAGAGCCCCATCTGCTTAAAGTTCATGCAGCAAACAAACCACACGCTTGCCATCACGAGGTTATTGTTCACCAACTCCACCACCGAGTACACAAAGAAGCCCAACATCACCGAGTTGAACTGGAAGTGGCCGTGGTCAATCAACACCAAATGGGCCTGGTTGATAATCACCAACGCAATAATGATCTGGTCCATCCTGTTGACATTGAATTTTTTACCCAACTGGTTGGCCA
Organism: Zhuliangozyma parablackwelliae; assembly: GCA_030585045.1. Classification (NCBI taxonomy): domain Eukaryota; kingdom Fungi; phylum Ascomycota; class Pichiomycetes; order Serinales; family Debaryomycetaceae; genus Zhuliangozyma; species Zhuliangozyma parablackwelliae. Next base: position 75,152 of record JAJMCF010001868.1, on the reverse strand, counting down.
CGAGTAGCACCGCGGGGATGTACAACACCAACTCGCTGACAATGGCGGCGATACGCATAAAAGACCGCAACGCATCGGTCTCCATCCCGCGCGACGAGTCCAACGCAAACCACGAGGCATTGATAAAGCTGCCGATGCGCCCGATGATGTAGGAGTGGTACGCCGTCAAGGGGGGGTAGTCCAAGCCCCAGTATGGCAAGTCAAAGTAGTACCACTGGGAAACGGGCAAATGGATGGTCAACTCCATCCAGTGTCGTTGTGCTTCAAAGTCTCCGTGCATGGGCGGGGTTTGGTATCCCGAGTGGCCGCCCAAGCCCACTGCGGCTCTTAGTATGATTGCCGTCAAGACAAGGATGTACCTTGCTGCCCACTGGTCGGGTGCCTTTTCAAAGTAGTGGAGCAAGTCGTAGACGGGGGAGTGCTGGAATATACTCTTTGGCGGCGACGTCTTTTTCTTTTGGGCTTTTACTGGTTGTTGCTTTGCCTTCTCGGGCGACAGCCTGGCTACCTGCTTGCCCTTTGCCTGAGCGGCTTTGTTCTTTGGTTTGGCCATTGGCTCGTGTGTGTGTGTGTGTGTGTGTGTGGTTGTTTTTTTCCCTCCTGTTTGAAGAAGAGAGAAGAAAAAATGGTGGCACTTGGTGCGATCAGTGTTGGGAGCAGCCAAGAGACCAAACTGGGAGTTGAGGTCCAAGACGTATATATGCTTACATGGTAACATATTGGATCTAGTGCGACTACGAGCATTGCCGAACCAGCCACTCATCGAGCGAAAGCTTGTCCAACAGAGGGGGGCAACGCCCAAGGGAGTTTTACATCCCTTTTTACCCCGGTTCCCTTGATTTCCTTCTCCCCTGGTATCCTTCTTCCTTCCCATCCCCGTCTCCCCTGGTCCCCGTCTCCCTTGGTCCCAGTCACTCTTCCCTATCCTCATTCACTCCTCTCATCCATTGGGCATCTTCTTGTGTCAGGTTTTTTTAACCGAAACGTGTACATCCAAACACCAATACGTACGTGCACGTTGACGCGTAGGGGCTTATTGTCCTCGGGTAAGTCCTGTCGGGGTTGGGAGAACTCTCTGTGACATTGACTGGTTGCACAACCGCCGTTGGCTCGTCTACAAGGGGGGGGGGGTAAAGTCTAGTGGGCTGGCAGCTACCCCCTATCCCCCCCCCCCTCACTCAGCCGTGCTGTTTTATCCCCAGTGCATCCGAGACCCAGACGTGTCTGTGCCCAAAAGCTTAGAGGCGAAAAGCCTTCACCACCAACAAACAAAAAGAAAAAAACAATTTGAGGGAAATGAAATTTTGATTGGAAACACCAAAGAGGAAAATCCTGAACAACAAAAATTCTACCAACTGAAGAGAGACTTGTGGCTCAAAACAGGGCTGGGACTTTATATACATACACACAACCATAGGGCATCAGTTACAGATACACCATTTGCTCAAAATGTATCCGCACCCGAAAGCGCAGACTGTGGAGAAGCACGTTAGTACTTCTTCCAGTGTGTACTCACCCATCGAGACAGAGCACACCTTCAGACCCCAGTCGGATATAATTCGCGAGGAAGATGAAGAGGACGAGGAAGAAGTGCCCCTCAAGCCTGGCAACCACATGTCAACCGATGTGTCGAGCCAAACGTTTCAAACCTTTATGACTGCTCCCGAAATACAGGAAGAGGGCAATGGAAGGTACACCAAGAGCACGCCCAGTTTAACCTCCATCAACGAGTCGTTGTTGAAACGGACTGAGAGCAATACCGTTGACGACGACCAAACGCCCATTTTGAACAGCGCTGCGAGGTATCCAGACGCAACGCCAATCGTTGATAGCAATGGCTTTGTTCAAGAACTAGAGATCTCGGGGGATCAAGCAGCAGCAGCACACCAAGAACTACAGCAGCAACAACAACAGCAGCAACAGCACAACAGCAGCACAACAACAGCAACAGCAACACCAACAGCAACAACAGCAACAACAACAGGAGGAGCAGGCGTCTCAATTGCCACCACAACGAATGCTAAGTAACAAGTTCAAAAGATTGTCTGTGACTTTGCAAAACACCAGAGCTTCGGGCGACTCGTACCTGTTTATGAATTCATTTCAACAAAATGTCCTCAAAGCCAACATAACGGCGTCACAGGACCCCTCTGCTAGTGTGACTCGAACCAGCTCATACTATCGAAGGATTCAAGAAAAGATGTCAAAGGGCCCGCTGAAACGTCACAGGAAAGAGGATGAAGACAAAGCGCGCCATATCGTCAACGAAGACCACAGTTCAGATGTGAGCTCAGTGACTAGTCGCATATCCAGTGTGAGCAGTGCCAGCACCAATGACAACTTTGATAAAGAATCTTCCACCTCATCTCAATTTGTGTTTGGTGGCAACAACAGCAACAACAACGACACCAACATCAGCAACAGCAACGGCCACAGTCTCCCATCATCATACAACTTAAAGGGCACAAAGATGCCGAGCGAAGACGAGATACCGGTCCGCAAGGACTTGCTCCAGAAAGTGGAAAGTCTTTCAGATTCACGGGTTCAAGACTTGAGCGAACAGGAAAAGATCAAGATGTTTATTGCCGCCAAGGGCGACTTGAGCAACGAAGTACTGGGGTTGAACATATCGTACGACCAAGCGCTGGAGACCGAATCTGTTGCTGAGGAGCCCGCGCAAGAAAGCAAACAGAAACCAGTGTCTCCTGGGGCTGCCGCTGCTGCTGCTGCTGCTGCGGGGGATCCAACCGACGACGACGACCTATCGTCGTTGTTTATCAAAGCGTTGCACTCGTTTGATTCGTCGACGCTACAGTCTGAATCCGACGCGTCCATCTGTCTTTCATTTGAAAAGAACGACCTCGCATTTGTGCACACCATTGACGAATCGGGCTGGGGCGAGGTGACGCTTCTTGAGTCGCTACAGAGGGGGTGGATACCAATGAACTATTTCTCCATCGCCATTAGCGGCAGCGAGACCGACCCGGACAAGGATGCGGGCAACACAACAGAAGAAGAAGAAGAAGAGGAAGACGACGAGAGCAAAATCCCCAATAGCCATTACTTGAAGCCGCTATTTGAGGCGTGCGGAAAGTTTTTGTTGAACCCCTTGAGCCAAAAGAGCAAGCGGGGAGGCAAGTACACCTTCTCGATCAAAGTTATCAATTCGATCCGTGATGGGGTGCGGGTATTGCTCCAGCAAACCGACTGTCTCTCAAGGTCCAACGAGATTGTCACAAAAAGACCGTCGGTGAGGAAATCGAGGAAATCGCTATTGGCAGACTGGTACAACCTTATGGTCAAGGCCAACGAGTACAAGGGCACGTCCACTTTTAGCAAGATTGAGATTTTGACATTGATGATATACCAGGTGGCGCGAAAGGCGGTATCCTTTTTGCAAATTTGGTCCGTGGAAAGCAGACAGGTTGTGAAGCGCGGCAACGAACGGAAGTTGTACGACGATTTGAACAACTACCCGTTGTTGGAGACGCCGCCGTTGGCCAAGCAAAGAATCACCGAAATCAATGGCATTCTCTACTCTTACTTGGGGTTGGTCATTGGCCGGTTGGATTTGATTGAGCACAACCCCGTTGGGTGCGACATATTGGAGACAATGGCGCACCAGATCATTCTACTTCTTCGAGAGTTGTTGTTTATTTCCAAAACGGGATCGGACTTTTCGTCGGAAAAGCCCCAGGACTTGGACAATTCGTTGGATGGGTTATTGTCCCTCGTTAGCGATTTTGTGTCGAGCGTCAAGAACCTCGTGGTCAAGACCTTGAACGAGAGCGACGCCGACAAGGAGCCCAACTTTGGCTTACCGCAAGCCGACGGGGAGCGGGACTACCACTACACTCCGGAGGGCGGCGAGTTGATCCAAATCGCCGCCAAAATGATTAAAGCCATAAGCGTCACCATCGGGTCAATCAGAAAGCTCTTTGAAGTCACGGGCGATTTTAAACTTAGTGCTGAGCGGTCGTACCCGGACTACCTCAAGATGAAGATTGACCCGCTGCAGTTTGTCAAGACGTGCTCGCAAAACATTGTCAAAAACACCGACCTCAAACAAGTGAATGTGAGCAAGCCATACAAGGCAAACAGGTACTCCATGATCAGGTCGGGCCAGACGGGCAGCTTGGGCATAACCGAAGGTGGTGCCCACTTTTTGCAGAACGAGTGGGGCGACGGGAGCTCGCCCTTTTCCGTCAGTGCGGCCGAATTCAAGCCGTTCACCACTGACGCCAGCGCCAGCGACAGCGCCATCGCGGTCGACACCAACATCCGCGACGAGATGTTGGTGGACTCGAATGGCAACTTGCTTGGCGCTTCATTCAAGGGGCTTGTTTATACGTTGACCAATGAGAATTCGCCGCCCGAATACTTTTTTGTTTCGACTTTCTTCATTTGCTTTAGAAGTTTTGCCAGTGGGATTGACTTGATTGAGGAGTTGATCACCCGGTTTGAAGTGGCCAAGACCACCGATGACGTCAACGAGGAGATGAGACTCAAAAGAAGAAGAAAGTTGATTGTCAAGATGTTCCAATTGTGGATGGAATCGTACTGGAACCAGGAGGCAGACTACAACTTGCTCACCACCTTGATCAACTTTTTCAACGAGGGGATCAGCTCGCTGCTACCACTCGATGCCATGAAGTTGGTTGAGGCTGGGGCCAAGTTGTCGTCGCGCCCGTTGGTGGAGAACAAGGTGCGTAAGAAGAGCAAGCACACCAAGCAGTTGGTGGCGAGAACCATTGCGTTGAAGACGCGCAAGGGTGGCAATAATGCGGCCGCTACCGACACCAACCGGTACTCCATGGTTGACGGGTATGAGTTGTCCAAGATCAACACCAACTCGTCGACATCGAGCAGCATCAGGTCAATGACGTTGCCCTTGCCATTGGGAGTCGGCAACCAAACGTCGTCGGCGGCGTCGTTGCTCACCAAGTCGCAGGTGATTACGATTGAAAAGATCAACTTTACGTACCGGGCGATTTTGCAAGGCGCGTGGTGCGACGAAAAATACGTCGATAGCCCCAAGTACGTGGCGTTGGATTTGACCACGTTGGTGGCCAACTTTTACAGTGTCTGCGACCAGAGCTGGGTGTTGTCAAACTACCGGCCCAATTTGCTCGACTTTAATGGGTTGGAAATCGCCAAGCAGTTGACATTGATTGAGTCGCACATCTTTTGTGCCACCAAGCCCGAGGAGTTGTTGAACCAAAATTTCACCGCGAAACGAGCCCATTTGAACTTGGCCCCGCACGTGAGACAGTCGTTGCTTTTCACCAATTGCTTATCGGGGTACGTGTTGGAGTCGATCTTGCAGCCCAACATCACGCAGAAATTGCGCGTCAACACGGTCAAGACGTGGCTCAAGGTGGCGATTTCGTGTCTCTACCTAAGAAACTTCAACTCGTTGGCGGCCATCATCACCGCCTTGCAATCGCACTTGGTCACGAGGTTGACAAAGGTGTGGGAGGAGTTGTCGGGCAAGTACACCGAGTTGTACGACTACCTTGCATCCATCATCCACCCGGACAAGAACTACTTGGTGTACCGTAACAAGATGAGAAACTTTCTTGTGTCCAACGACTTTAACATCCCCATTGTGCCGTACTTTTCGTTGTTTCTCCAGGACTTGACATTTGTCACGGATGGGAACCCCAACTACCGTAAGGCAAACACGTTTTTGAACCAAAAGTTGGTCAATATTGACAAGTACTTGAAAATCACCCGAGTCATTGCCGATATCGAGTTGTTGCAAATACCGTACGATAGAGAGGGGTTTGCCAGCATCAAGACCTTTGTTGACGGCGAGGATTACTGTATCAATGCCGTGCCACCCTTGCAAGAGTTGATTTTGCTTGAGTTGTGGAAGATATGCCAGTTGAACAAAACTGAAGACGACCGTGCATGGAAGTTGAGTTGTGAGATCCAGCCCCGGGATGTAAGTTGAAGTGAGTGTGTGTATTTATATAAGCTAGACAATAGAACGCGTAGAAGAAAAAAACCAAAACAAACCAATACCAACACAGTACCAACACAGTACCAACACAGTTACAAATACAGTACCAAAACAGTTACAAATACAGTACCAAAACAGTTAACACAGTACCAACACAGTAGTAACATGGCCTACCAACTACGTCACGAGGTAAATAGCTTGGCTGCTGATTACTACATACTGTCGGCGAAAGCTGATTTTGCCAGCTCCAGCATCAAACTTGCAGACCCCAGGGGTATCCAGGATGAGATTGCCCGGCAACAGCAAACATTTGAGAAACTCAAGTTCCTCTACTTGGAGCAAGAGACCAGGGACAAGTTCTTGCGAAAGATTAGCGAGGACGCGGCGTTGGAGGCGATTGATGAGGACGACATTGCTCAGATTGAGCAAAGCACCGCCGAGTCGAATCGGAGTTTGCGCGAGTTGGAGAAGAAGATGCGCGACAAGGTGCACGCATTGGAGACCAGTACTCGCGACACCAGCGTGATACTACACGATTATGAACTGAAGCAGGCCCGGGTGCACGATTTGCTCGCTGAGATTGACGACTTGGAAGACGAGATTGAAGGGTTGCTTGGCGACGACGATCGCGAGGCGGTTGAGTATTTGGTGGAGCACAACATGGGGGTGGGTGACGTTGCCGGGAGACGGGAGATTGAGCGGGAACAGACCAAGCTCGAGCGGTTGAATGGAGCCGTAGAGACATTGGTGCACAAGTTGCGAGAGAACGAACAAAGTGTGCGGGACATTGAGGCGAGGTTAGAGGAGTTGGAGCATTTGCTTTCCACACAAGATAACTTGGACGGAATGCAATTGCAGGCCAAATGGCGGAAAGAGGCGAGTGAGTTATTGTCGAGGTTGAGCGGGTACCAGGTCGATTTGCATTTCGATAGGAACCGTAAGTTGACTATAACGGCCAATGAGAAGAGGATTGTTGTGGAGTACACCTTGGACGGGGGGATAACCAGGATCGATGGAATAGATGATAAGTGGAGCAGACCCGACTCGTTAAAGAAAGCAGCCGAGTACATAGCTGCACATATATAGGTGATACATTGTGACCGAGGAATTCACATGGGGCCATGGAAAAAAAAAAAAACTACAAAAAAAAAAAGCGGAGCAGTTTTTTCTTCTACAAACAACACAATGGCCACCACTACAGCTACAGTTGAATCAGCAGCACCAGGACGACCAGTTACCACCATCACACTCACGCAACGAGGTACAGGCAACGGCAACGGCAACGGCAGTTTAGAGCAGCAAGAGATTATCAACAACTTGATCCAGCTTGCGAAACAGGAACAACAACGGGGCAACGCATCTTTCACTGCCGACAAGCTAGATAAGTTAACGAGTTTACTTAACCAGCCGCCATCAAAGGGTAAAAGCTCCCAGAAGCAACAGAAGCAGCAACAACAACGACAGTTTCAAAAGAGTGGCACAGCTTTCAGGAAAGTACCACAGCCGCCAAGACCAAAGTATCCATCGTTGTACGACAAGTTTGACATCAATCAAAGAAGCAAAAAGACTGTCGCTGCACCACCTGTGAAAGCGCCACCAAAGAAGTTCTTCCGTCCCAAGAAACTCACGCTCAAGCAAGCAGAGTATATGTTTGTCAATGCGCTAGAAAACGTGGCTAATTTGTTGGACAATTTGCACTTGCTAAGCAACCTCCCAATGTTTCCCAAAATCGTGACTGATTTGCTCAAGCAAACAAACAAACTATGGGTGTTGATCTTGATCTTTTTGATCAGAAAGACGGCCTCGCAGTTGTTGAATGTCATTAGAAAGATTAGAAAGGTGCACATCGAGTTGGACTTGTTGAACAAGACCAACGGGATGTTGAACGAGGATATCAACAAAAAGTACCACAAGGTGCTCAATGATTTGCGGTTCGACAAGGTGATGTTGGTGATTGAGTTGGTGGGTAACTTTCTCGACTTGGGGTTCAATATGATTGAGCTTTTGGGAGTGGTGTTGCCCGATTGGTTGATGAGTGGGTTGAACTTTGCCTCGATGGCAATGACCATCTACAGAATGAATAAGGATGACGAGTACGTTGATGACGACATAAGTGAAGATTTAATATAGTATCATATACCGATTGTTTTGCACACACAATTCTGTTGCAGGTACACCTTTTTTTTTTCTTCTCTTCTTTTGTTCTTTTTCTGGATCTCAAGAAACACTACACACCACACACCACACGACACCACACTACACCATACACCAGCAATGTCGATCGAGGAGAGGTTGGCTCAGCAGGAGCAGTACCTTAACGACGTCAACTTCAACATTGCCAAAACCGCCTCATCGGTGACCAAGGAATCGCTTCTATCGCTAGACCAACTACAGCAACAGTTTCGGCGTCAGCAACAGTACCCAGTGGACGACTTGAGTCAGTTGAGTTTGTCGCAGCTAAACAAGAAACACGAAACGATAACACGGGATATTGAAGAGTTGAAACGGCTCGGTAGCTTGCATCTCTTGGTGGCACGAATCGAGTCGCTTTCCAGCATGCCCAAAGACATTTCGGCGTTGCTCGACTTGCAGGAGTTGCACACTTTGTTTACCAAAGTCAATGTGCCAAAGGACACCAACCATTTAATATACAAGCAAGTCGCCAAGCAGGTGGACCAGCGGCGAGAGGACTTTGTGGCCCGGTTGAATGACTATCTACTACTCCTTGTTGACGAAAATCACATTTTCAACGTCTCGCTCCTCGCCGATTTCAATACGTTTATCATCAAGAATGGCTACGAATTGCAAGCCTATGGCAAGTTGAGAGCACACTGGGACTCGCTCGTTGAGCAGCCACTTGTGTACAACTATAATGAATTGGAGGATACGTCAACGATTGAGGTTGAACAAGGTATTGAGTTTTTGGACTCGGTCGCCAACTTGATCCAGTTTGTCAATGATTTGGGCTACCCGCCAATCAAGCACTTTATCAATTCCAAGGTGTCCAAGTACTTGTTGGAAAAGATTTCAACCAGCATTGACGATATTGTCAACAACAAGGATAATGTGCGCAAGTTGGAGGAGTTGATAAAGTCGAGCCAAGCGAGTGGGTGGAATATATTGAGTATGAATGGCCGGAGGTCGATAACGGAGCGGCTTCAAGAAATACACCATGAATGGGTGACTAACCAGTACATTGCCAAAGTCAAGGATGCGTTCAAGTTGGTCAAGGAGACAAAGAGTCTTGAGGTGGAGGTGGAGGTAAAGGGGGATTTCGTGGAGGAGGCAGCGGAGGAGGCAGCGGAGGAGGCAGCGGAGGAGAAAGGCGGCAGAGATGATGATGGGTGGGACTGGAACGAAGAGGAGGGGGAGGGAGAAGAGGAGGACCAAAAGGAAGAGCTAAAGGTGGATGAAAATAGATGGCAGGATAACTGGGATGAAGGATGGGACGACGAAGATGAAAAGAATGCCCCTTGAGATTATAGTTAGAGGTACTTAGGAAACCACCAGTTTTTTTCTGTACAACCCATTTTTGTTTTGTTTTGTTGAAAGACAACACAACCATTGATTCGACAAGATGACAGCACAAACGAGCAGGGTGACAGAACCAGTCACTGTTAGCCGGTTGCCAGACAAGCTTGTCGAGATTATCCAAGACTATAGCAAGCACTCCTCCGATTTGACGTATATCATGTCGACGATCGAGGCGCTTGCGCTTGTCGAGTACCCACCGCTCAGCGAGTCGTTCTTGATGTACAACGATTTCCAGTACCTCGCAACCAAAATGGACATCCCACAGTTAAGCCAGTTTTTGCAATCGAGCTGGAACCAGGCGCTTATTAAGCTATACTCGGAGTTGCGGGAATTGCTAGCGCTGTTGGACATTGACCGCGACGAGGAGACGGACGACGACTTGGACCGAGTGGGCCAGGTCTACACCTGGTTCAAGGACCTCTTTGAGGCCAAGCAGTTGCGGCACACCAACGCAAGCAAGTTCAAACAGCTTGTCCAGGCCATGATTGAGTACATCAACAACTGGCTCGTCGACACCATCATCAATCTCGACGACATTAGCGAGCTCCAGTGCTCGAGGTTGACGCAGATAATCATCCACATGAACAACGTCACCGTGGCATTCGCTCAGCAGGCCAACATCAAGCAGGACCAAGTCGGGTCGTACAACAAGCTCAGCAACGTCAAGTTCCTTATCAATAACCATCTACGAGACATTATAGATCGGTTCTACGAGGGCGACTTTTTTGACATGTCCACCCACGAGCTCGTGGTGCTTATCAAGGGAGTGTTCATACAGTCGGAGCTTCGGGACAATTACATCAAGGAGATTGTCGAATTCAGGTCGAATCTATAAACACTTCTAGTTCACTACCGTGCCGCCGTTGATCTTCTTTCCTGTCTTGGCAATGGTGTTGTAAATAGTGTCGTAGTCCAAGTTGGTTTCCACATCCACCGTCTGCTTCTCCAAAGACACATCGTATTTCACATTATCTAATCTTTTCAATACTCTTTCAATCGCACCGGAGCATCCGCCACACGACATGGTTACGTCAAAGTGATAGTTGTGGGACATTTAATTGTTGTAGCTGCCTGGGTGTGGTGGGTAAAGCTACTGCCAGTTGATTACAAACGGTTTTTTTTCCCCTTCGTCTTGTGCGTATAGCGGAAATCGCTCATGGAGATAGAGCGCATCCACACACCAATAATCGTATGTCACAGCCACAACCGTTTACAGCATATTTAGTCAAACCCGATCCACGCTTATAGACCTTCTTCTCGTCAAGATTCTCCAAAACTCCTTCTTGGTATAGGCCGGGTACGCCTCAATCTTGGTTATCAATTCGTGCAATCCAATATTCTTTCTCGCGAGGTACTGGTCAAACACTTTTGCAATGTCGTACAAATAGTCCTCGTCCAACTGTGCAAGCGTCCTTGCTCCAGCTTGTGGCTCCATCTCACCCACGATTTCTTCAATCAAGGCAACAACCACTTTTCTATTGGTGTACAACTGGAAATCAATCCTTTTCTTTATCCACCCGAGGCCGTACTTTTCCGTGCGTCTAGTGACCAACGTCCACTCTTCAACCAACTGGGTCACGGTATGGATGTTTCGGTTCATGGCAAATGGTGGAATGCTGCTGTTTGTGCGAGGCAACGGTTCCGACTTGTGCCGTTTCAACAGGCGCGGTCCATAGTCTTTCTCCGCCTCCTCGTCTTCAACCTCATCCTCGTCTTCATCCTCCTCATCCTCAACCTCCTCAACCTCCTCAACCTCCTCCTCCTCATTTTCATTCTCCCCCTCCTTGTTCTCATACCCCTGTCTCCCAATTGGGTTGACACTACTGCTGGAACTAGTGCTACCACTAGCTCCAACACTGGAAACAGCACTACCCCTCGCACTCCTTACCGCCGTTTCCCGTATTCGTTTGCTTTTTCTCCTTAGAATATGGTTGTACCTCCCACTGCTGCTTGTTTGTTCTGATGACGACAGTGCTGAGGGCTGGGCGCTGAAAACGGGGCTGGCACCCGTAGACGATGAGACATTTGAGTGGGTGTTCCCACCGCCCCCACTGCTGCTGCTGCTCCCACTCCCCAGACTCTTGTACTCCCTCAAAAACTCCTTCACCGTGTCCACATCCTCAATGACACGCAGACAATTGGGTAGTATCTCCGCATTTAACCCTTGCAACCGGTTCAACCTGCTGAGTATCTCTTGCAACTTTTTCGCCGAAATCGATGGGCTCCTGCTGATTATATCGTTGATGAAAAAGCTCTTTATCAACCCCCCGGTCAAGTAGAAATGGTCCAACCCCTCTCGCGCACAAAACAGGGCATATCGACTAAACTCGTTGGCATAGAGCTTCTTGCTTGCGTCTGATAAGCCGCTCAAGACGTTGGTTGTTTCGTAGTACCCTTGCAACCTGGCAACCATCCTGCCTTCTGCCGTTTCGCTAACCACCAGAACATCACCCCCCTCGCGGGCACCCCCCAAAAACTGGTTTATGACAAACACCACCTCGCTCTCCAAGTACTCGTGGCCAAAGGCCAAGCAGTTCAACTGGTGCAATTTCAACATGCTAGTTCGCAAATTCCGCAAATTTTTCTTGGCGGGCGCCCCACCATTCTTGTTCCCAATCTCTAAAGTCAAAAACTTGGTTAGACTATTCTTGGTGACAAGGAAGGTGTCGTTGCCTTGTCGGGCACAAAACCTAATGAATCGTTTGAAATCGGTAAAGTACGACTTGAGGGTGTTGCCGGTGAGGTTGTTGAGCACCTCTTGCGTCATTTCGGATCCAAGCACCTCCTGGTCAAACTTTTTCAACAAAGAAACTTCTGTTGCGGTTAGCCTGTGCTTTGAGCTGATGCCAAGTTGGAAACGATTAGCATTGGGGTCATCCTCTATCTCCGTATCTTTCCCCGCTTTCTGCCCCGCTACTTCTTGTCCCCTATCGTGGCTCATTACAATCTCAGTGTTGTGGTTCTCTTTGCTCTTGTCTGTTGAAACTGCCCTTTGCCTCCCTCGCCTCACCCCCGTTCTGTTATTCTTCAAGGTGGTCTTCTTTGGCAAGGAGGAGGAGGACAGGGCCTCGTCCGTTGTGGTGTTTGATGCTGCCAGTGTTTTTGTTGTTATGCCTCGTGTTGGCGCTGTGGTTGTTGAACGCGCGGCGGCTGTGGGAGAAGTTTGTGGAGCTGTCAAATTTTCCGCTAGCCTCTCCCGCTTGTTGAGCGCCATAATATCGTGGATCAAATCGTCTTCCAGCAATCTGTATCCTCCCTGCACGGTAGAGTATACAATCGTGTTCATGCGGTGGAGCTTGTTTAAAGAAGACCTAACGCTCTTGATTGTGCTTGCGGTGATCTTCCCTCGTTGGTTGAACATATCCACAAGCAATTCCCTCGCCAACTGGGGCACCACGTGAAAATTGTCCAATCCTTTGCTGGCACAAAGACAGACATACATTCTCATATGATAGAGGTACGTTTCTTGCGTCTCAGAACGTAAGCTGGTCAAGACCTTTATTGCGGCCTCATTGTTGACGATTTCGTGGTCAAACTTGTATAACAAGATTTGCTCAGCCGCGCTGGTGCCACGACTACTATCTAGCCCCAGATTGTGGTAGGGAAGATCTGATATAACCAGGGCACTCAACTGTTGCTGTCGTCGTCGTAATCGTTGTTGTTGTTGTTGTTGTTGTTGTTGTTGATGCTGATGCTTGGTTGGAGAAGAAACGGAAAACGGCTGAAAAGAAGCAGTCAGTCCTTTTCGTCCAGCCTGAGACGTAAAAGACCAAATTGTGGATCCCGTTCTGTTTAGGTTGATTCCTGAAGCTACACTCCCTGCTTCTGTATCTATAATCTTTTGCTGTTCTTTTGTTCTACGACGAGGCATGCTGTTGGTTTTCAAATAGCACCATCTGGTGACAACAAGGTGGATATAAAAAAAAAAAGGGAGCCGAAATCCGTCAAGAAGAAAAACCAAAAGAAAAAATACACCACTTTACTAAACACTTTGTGAACAGAACCTTGAACCTTCACGGGCTTTGTGGTTGGACATCTGTGGTTATGTTTCTTTGCTAGTCACCGTCCGAATGAGATTCTCCAACCGAAGCTTTTTTTTTTTCCTCCTCCTCCTCCTATTCCTCCAATACCCGACATGCACAAAAGCTGATTTAGAATGAAATTCCGTTGTATATTGGTTGTAAAGTGAAATTAGATTTGGAGACAATTGCCTGCCGCGGTAGTATAAGCCTTGAAAAACTGACTTGTTACACACAATGCTGTGTAGGGGCACATACCATGACACCACTATCTCCAGACCAAGGAAAGAAGTCGTGGATAGAGAAAGCTTGTCTCGATCATCATTTGTTCTTTTTTTCCTCCTCCTAGCAGCACAACAACAGGTTGAATATACGCCAAGACGAGAGCAATAGAACTTCTTCTATTGCCCAAATGGAGAAACAGGGCTTCTAGCACCACCCCCCAGGGTTTGTGAAAGACCTTTGAACCCTATAGCTAATTCCGCTAAACGCATCGCATGTATGCCCTTTTCTTGTCACGTCAGGGAATGCAACCTAAATTTCATCACGTTTTTCTGGTTGGCCACACAACCTGCCTTGTATCCACTAATACCGACCTCTTTATTTCAAACTCACTTATTGTCTCCCGCCTAAACCATCTCATCACATTGTATGCCAAGATGACTTTTTCACTCAACTGCAAAACCCGCGGCTATTTTATTGGACTGTGCATTAAAACCTAATTTTTTTGTTTTTGTTGGACCAAGAAGAGCCGTGCCTCGAGATTGGCGATTGCCAGTGAAATACCGCCTCGACCAGTTACACCACGTTGGGGTGCCAAGAAAAAGTAGGTAGGGGTTCACATACACGATGTGTCTTACGACCCGCTTCGTTGTATAAGCTTGTTGAATTACTAACTGCTCAAAGTTCTTTGGTTGGGTGCGAAATATGATCCAATGTTCCACTTGAAACTCTAACGCTTGACCTTTCAAAAGAGGGGAGAGTTTTTGGGTTAAGGTATGAAAGTTTAAAGCAGCCTTACCGGCTAGCATCCGGAGCAAGCCTTGTTTAAAAAGTATCACTTTGCTATCATGGTGTTTCCATAATCTGTTAATAAAAAAATGCCTCTAATTCATATATGCAAAAATAATCAGCTAAAAAAAAAAATCAAAACATAAATCAACCCTGGTTGGTGAAGTCACCAGCAACGAGGTTGGACTTATCACACATCTCTCTAAACACACTCCCGGGAGTGTTGAACAAGTTCCAGGGCGTGTCAAACTCTTTGACCTCCCCCTTATCCATCAATAGGATCTTATCGTAGTTGATGATGGTCTTCAACCTATGGGCAATGCACAAGATTGTACAGTGAGCAAACTCCCTGGCAATCGTGGTTTGGATCTTGGAATCAGTTTCGTAATCCACCGACGACGTGGCCTCGTCAAGAATCAAGATCTTGGAGTCGCGCACCAACGCACGCGCAAACGAAATCAACTGACGCTCGCCCAACGAAAAGTTCTGCCCTTCGTCCTCAACGTTTTGGTTCAAGTGGAACTTGTGCAAGTCGTCTGGCGACTCCGACTCCGACTCGCCCTGCTTCTTGGCCTCAACAACCTCTTCGGCAGTCAATATACCCGACCGTTGCAAGGAATCCCACAACACATCGTCTGGATACTCGTGGAAGGGGTCCAAGTTGCCTCTAATGTTGCCGTTAAACAATACGGGATCCTGGGGGATAATGGACAACTGGGAACGCAAGTCTTTCAAGCCAATGGTGGAGATATCGACACCGTCAATGATAATCTTACCGCCATCCAACTCGGACAACCTGTACAACGCAGTCATAATAGACGACTTGCCAGCACCGGTACGGCCACAGATCCCAATCTTTTGCTGAGGAACAACCTTGAACGACAACCCCTTGAGCACCAAGGGCAAATTGGGTCTGTACCTCATCTTGACGTCGGCAAACTCAATCTCGCCCTGCGAGGGCCAGGCGGAGTCTGGCTGGGTGGATGGGATGGCATAGGGTGCTTCCTGGGGCAACTTCAACGCGTAGTGGCACACCCGCTCAACAGAATTCATATCGTTCTCAAACTCAGTGAATGTTCTGATCAAGTTGGTCAACTCACCCGCCACCGATAAGGCATACGTCAACAAAAGACCCACAGACGAGGGGTTTATGGAAAACACCCGGCTGACACACAACAAAGCCACCAACAAAACAATGCCCTCGGCCAAAATCTCCAACTGGATACCGATCCATCGCTGGTTGGCATAAACAATGTACGAGGCCTCGTTGGCCCGGTTCAACAAGTCATTGCCAATCTTTTCAAACCGGGCCTCGTCCTTGTAGGCCTTGATGGTGCTCATACCGCTCAAGACTTCACTGACATTGTTGTAAACAAGCGACCTCAAAATCGCCTCCAACCGCTTCACTTCACGGTTCGATGCCTGGTAAAAGTTGGCAACAAGAATAAAACAAAACAAGATAACGGGGATGGCGCACGCGATCCAGGGGATGTAGATGATGAAAAGGATAAGAATACCAATCAACTTGGCCATCGACGTGCAAAAGAACCGCAACTTTTCACTGATTTCGTTATCCAACGCATCAGTATCCTTGGTGAACCGGTTTATGATTCTCCCCATGGGAGTGGTATCCATAAACGACATGGGCGCGTACAAGATCTTGTTGATGGCCATCAAATTCATGGTCTTGGACGACATGGTGGTCATGGTGATCAAACAAACAAACGTCAATACAAGAAAGATGACCCACAAGACATTGAACATGACATAGAAACCAATGTAAAACCCGTTTGACTTGCCAGCAAACTTGTGGGAAATCCAGAAAGAAAGCCAGGTGTTGGTGAAAATGTCACAAAACGTGGCGAGCGCCAACAAAAGAACAAACAACGGAACAAACCCCCAAATGGTGAGCTTGCCAACGCCAAACTTGACGTAGTTTAGGTAAACCTCGTTTTGAATTTGGTTGACGGCTCTTTCTTCGTCAGATATAACCTTACCCTTGGAGGCGTCCTTGTTGAGATTGTAGTCGAGGTGCTGCGCCTCTTCGTCCACCTACGTCTTGCGCAATTGTGGAACTCTTGGTCTTGACCTCCTTGTCCCGCACGACGGTGACACCGTTGGCGTCTTCCTTTCCGGTCAGCTCCGCGTCGCCGTTTTCAGTACCGCTGTCTTCGGATTCAATCACCTCCTCAACAACCACCTCAAACTCGTCACCATCCTCCGCCTCCTCCAACTTGCTGTGGGTCATCAAGTTGCCAAAGTTGTCGTTGGTGGCCAACAACTCCTGCATGGACCCGACATCGATGGACCCGTTGCCGTTCAAAAAGATAATCCTGTCGGCTTGCCCAATCAACGCCAACTGATGCGTTGCCAATATCCGGGTCTTGTCCTTCAACAAGTCGAGAAAACAGTTGTTGAGAATGTGCTTGCCAACCCTGGCATCAACAGCACTCAACACGTCGTCCATCAATATGATATCCTTGTTGGCATACACAGCACGCGCCAAATTGATCCGCGCCTTTTGCCCTCCTGACAAGGTGATACCCTTTTCGCCAACCTCGGTGTAGTCGCCCCCATCCAAGTTGTGCAAGTCGGCTTGCAAGGCACACGCGTAAATGACCTTGTCGTAAAACTCCTGGTCAAAGTCGAGGCCAAAAGTAATGTTTTCCCGAATGGTATTGTTTTGGATCCAGGGCGCACCACAGAGCAACAAGTCGCCATTAATGTCGATTTCGCCCGACCCGCACTTCATGGACCCGGCAATGGCATTCAACAACGACGACTTGCCGCTTCCCACCAACCCGGTGATCACCACAAACTCGCCCTTGTTGATGGACAAATCAATGTTTTTCAACCCGGCGAAATTGCTGGCATTACCGGTGATTCCCTTGGCCTTCCTGTCCTTTTCCCTCTGTTCCCGTTCCTCGAGCAACTCCTTTCTCTTTTTCGCTTTTTCAGCCTTTTCCTTCTTGAACTGTTTCTTTTCCTTTCTTGACATGCCCTTGGTCTCGTCCTTTTCGTCCTTTTCGTCCTTTTCTTTGTCGCCGGTGCTATTGTCCTTGTCATCCTCAACCACCTCGTCGCCGTCGTCAAACGTTTCCCAGTCAAAGGTGGCGTCGGTGAGCTTGACGGCAAACTTTTCCTCGGAACTGTTCAACTCTCTGTAATTGTCATACTTTTTCTCCTCAGGAGCCACGAGCAACAACCCGATTCTCTTGAACCCATTGATCATGTCAACGGTTGTTGACAACGCCTGAGGAATGAAAAACACCATCAACCCCAAAATCTCAAACGAAGACACAGACGAAAAGATGTTTGCCGGACTGCTTGTCGTGCCCTCAATCGCGTACAAAATGACAAACGCAATCATGGCCGACATACCAGTCAAGGTCATGGCCAAGGCAAAGATGATGTTCCGCAAGGTTTGCATCTTCATAATGACATCCACCTCCTGGCCACGGATGGTTGATATACTCTTGTGGTAGGGGTGCTCCCACGAGTAGTACTTGATCATCTTCAAGTTGTTGAGAATCTCCTTCATGAGATTTACACGCTTGTCGGTGATCTTGCTGACAATGTCTCTGTACGCAAACAACTTGGCGGCACCAAACGAGATAAACACCAAAAACACAAGAAAGATGACGATACCAATGACGGCAGACACCTTGATGTTGATAACCAAAATGACAATGGCAATGATGATGGGGAACGGAAGGCAAAGAATCAAGGGCTGGAACAAAACGGCAATCTCGATTCTTGACAAGTCGGTTGTGATCAACGAGGTGATCTTGCCGGTGGGGAACTTGTGTCTGCTTTTGGCGTCCAACTTCAAGGACTTGGTCAAGATGGCGTGCGTCAACAACCCCTTGGTGGCGGCACCCACTTTCTGGCCAATGTAAAAGAAATGGTTAAACAAGATGCCGGCAAAAAGCATCAAAAAGGTAACCACAATCGCATAGGCAACACCCTTGCCCTCGTTGGTCTCGGTACCGAGGGTACGGTTCTGGACAAACAGCACGAGTCTCTTGGTCAACAACGGGGTCACCGCCATGGCACAAAGACCAATCAGCGCCATCAACGTACCAACAATCAACTGTCGCTTGAATGTCAAAAACAAAACCTTGGCGAGTCCCATCATGGGAAGAGCAAAGTCTTCCATGTCGTCCTCCTCGGAAACTTCAGTAGTCTCCTCTGTTGCGGCGGCATCCGCTCTCTCCTTGCGCTTCTTTTCAAGGTGCTCCACCTTGGCACGGGTCAACTCCAAGTCAAAGTACAACTCAAAGATGTCAATAAAGTGCTCCACCTTCATATCCTCGGTCAACTCCCACAAATCATTGGGCTGCAACGTTCTAGTGTACCCAACCTTCATGATGGGGAACAACCACCAAAAGAATATTCGGTATAACCAGTTGGCAGACGCTTCGGGGTGCAATTTCCTCTCCCCCGGCAGGGGGATGGGGTATGTTTTCTTTCCAAATAGAAACGTCAAAAGCCGCTTCTGCGGCTTGTATAAATCATCGCCTAGCTCAAGAAGACTAGGATTATCCATTATACGTGTTACTGTTGAATGTTTCTATACTGGGCCATGGCCAGAACGGGTCTGGAAATTAGTGCCTCCTTATATAGATAGCAGTAATTAGCTTTTTTTTTTCTTTCTTTGTGTGTGTGTGTCACCCGTACAGGCGGTGCTAGGGACGCACGGCTCCACGCCCTCGGAGGAGAATTTCAGACGGAGTCAACGGACGGGAAGCAGAAGAAGAGGCGATTACATCCGGAAGTCACTATAGCAAAACCGCTGGAAATTTTTTTTTTGCAAAGGCTCCATTGGTAAGGAGATACGGCAAATATGTTTCAAAGGGGGGGCTTTTCGTGTAGAGGATATGGAGGGAGCCACTTGCTCTTCCAAGGGGCTCTTCCAAGGGGCTCTTCCAAGGGGCTCTTACATGACTCAGTAGAGATCGGTTGGTGAGACACGCCTCGTGGGTGTATAGGTTGACCCATGTCTGGGTGGGTGGCAAACGGAAATAAACCTTGTTTAACACCGCTTTAACCCTAACACACCAGTGCCGTTCGTGTGTTTTGATAGTCTATATTTTTTTGTTTTTGTTTTGTATCGTCCAATGAGTCAAGCGCAAATCTCGTTTGCTTGGGGCAAATAATTCCGCGTTGCCTTGAAAAGTCAGCCACACGTTGTTGGCCCGTCCGTAAAATGCCGACGTGGCGTCGGACTCTCGCGTAAAAACTAATCCCGTTGCTGGTACTTTACGGATCAAGTCGGGGAAAAACAGCGGAGCCCTGGAAGCCCTATGTGCACGTGACACCGCCATATAAGCAATGAGTCCGTTGGTGTTGCAAAAAAAAAAAAGAAGGACCAAGGAGACTCCCGGGTGCGGAACGGTGGTGTGGTCACGCTGTTGTTAGCAAGTAGAGTAGCCAGTGGACGGCGCTTGTTTCTATCTCTTTAGCCGTAATCTTTGTAATGTGTGGCTCGTGGTGGTGATGTTGAAATTTGCCACCCACAAACGGATACTTTCCGGGTATAGAGCAAGAGGTGGAAGGCAGGGTGGGGGTGTTATCCAAGGCTATAGCACTTTAGTTGGGTCCCTCCCCCGGTGTCTCTCCCTGGAAGCTCCTACAAACCGCCTCGTGGTGGCAGAAAGCCACATGTCGACCGCCTATGGTTGCACAAGGACGGTCTCCCCCTTTCTGTGAAGGGCCAGGAGTTGCTTCACTTTTGCTTGATTGTCGTCTACACTCAAAGACAAGGTTACGACTCTCTGCTTTGTTGTTGTACAGGCGCTCACAACGAGTGTGTTGTAGCTCGTGGCTGATAACCATTAGCCAGAACGAAGAAGAAAAAAAAAAACCGAGTACAGATAGAATCCAGTGCTTAACCACTTTACAGGTGCAAAACATCAGCGACAATAAAAACTTGCGATATACCGGGAGAGGAGCTTCCTGTCTGGCGGAATAGATTCAAACAAAGAAACACCCAACGCACACTTCCTGAAACAACTACTGGTGTAGGTGAGAAAGAAACCAAACACCTTTGAGAAGAGGCTCGACAATGGCAATACGACGTACCCCCGAGGGAGCCAATATAACCAGCACCTTGATCCAAAGGTCCATGCCACAGCGTCCAGTATTCTTGCAAGCATACAACACCGACGATGACGCCGACTACGAGTGCAGCGACTCTGAAGAGTTTGTTGACACCGTGCCGGTGCTGACAACAATAGAGCAGTCTCCGCTCCCTGAAACCAGAGAGGGCCACGACAACTTTATCCAATCGTTTCACGAGTACGAACTCAGCCAGTCGGAGTCATTGTCGTTCTTGTACAACTTGTTGTACGACGAAACGTCGCTGTTGACAAAGTCGGATATTTTGGAGATTCTCAACTCGCTAAAAACCCGCGAAGACACACTACCCTTTAGCATAGGAGACCAGGGCCGTGGCGACACTCAAGGTATCAGGTGGCCAGCAGAGTTGAAAGAAAAGTTTCACCGCGATAGGCTCCGCGTTGGCAAGAGCAACTGGTTCCACAATGTTCCCAACTCCCGAGAAAATGCCCTTAGAGTATGTTCAAAGACTTGAATGGTCAACACACACAAACAAACACACAAACAAACAAACAAACATAAATACTAACGCATGAGCAGAAACTTACCGTTGACGACTACGGGGCCAAGACCGAGTTTTACCGGTTCCACAAGTTCTTTAGCAAGTTGAAACTCCACATCACCCATTTACAGCTACGGAACCTCGTTTGCTGTGGCAGCGACGTTGGCAACGGCATCTACTACCCCCTGAGCTACTTCCACGACGCCCACCTAGAGCCCGTGGCAGCTGGAGACGATGAGTGCCACCAATTTTTCAAAGTCAACAGGTTGATGCCCGATAAGGACGCCACCAAGTCTGAGTCGATGAAGGTTGACTGTTTATTGGACTCCCGAACTCTAGCGAGAAACTCCAACAGCCGAATATCGACGTTGGCGTGCACAAACAACTACCTCGTAAGCGGCACGTTTGAAGGGAGCTATATACTATCGCACGTTTCCAACCCGGACAATGTGCACACGGTGGGAGAATACCACCTCACCTCCAACATTGACGGCATCACAAACCAAGTCATTATTGACGAATGCAGTGGCGAGTTGGTCATTTCTTCAAACGACAAGAGCCTACGGCTAGTTGACCTCGCGACGGCCAAGATCAAGACCCGCACCGAGCTCCCGTTCCCGGTCAACTGCGCCGCCTTGAACCCGCGAAACGCAAACGAGGTGCTCATCACTGGCGATTGCACCAGCTCGTTTGTTATCGACAAGCGAGCCAAGTTTGAGACGGCACAAACGAGATTGGCCGGCACCCACGACGACTTTGGGTTTGGCTGCGACTGGTCGCCCCGCGACGAACACTTGTTGATGACGGGGAACCAGGATAGTTGTGTTAAGCTCTGGGACAGGCGCAGACCCGACCATGCGTTGCACTCGTGGAGCGGGACCTTGGGGCTTTGTCGCGGCGACTACGGGGCACCAGTGCGAAACTGCAAGTTCAGCTACAGCGGGGACTACATTGCGTGGGCCGAGAGCTTGGACCATGTGGGGGTTTTGCAGGTTGACGATTTGCAACGAGCAAGCCGCACCCATTCGCGGGTGCAGTCGATCGATTTTATCGGCAAGTGTTGCGGGTTGAGCTTTGCACCCACCGAGCAGGGGAACGGAGAGCAGTTGGTTATTGGTGTGGTGGACTGCCCCCTTGGAGGGATCTTGAGCTACAAGTTGGAAAGCGAGTACAGGACGTTGGACTTTGACTTTGGTTTTTAGATGTTGCGAAGCAAAATGTACTTACCACATGTCGTCGACATTCTCATTAACTTGTAGTTGCCCGCCCATCTCTTTGATCAAGTCGTCGAGGCCGCTGATCTTCCAGGATTCTTTGGTCAATGTGGCAACGACCCTGAGCTTGTTGCGCGCCTTGCTGATCCGCCTCTCGTACTCGGCAACCTCGGCGTCGCCGTTCGATGTTGGGATACCGTCAACCAAGTCGCCCAATTGTTCAAGGTGCGGCTGGATCTTGGCATCGTACTGGTCCCTATCCCGATTCCACTCTTCTATCAAGCCTTTGATGTATCCCACGACGAGAAAACGCTGGAACCCGGTCTGGTACCCGAATTGCTTGCCCTCCAAGTATTGTTCCCTTGCCGACTGTTCTTGTCCCTCGCGGTAGCCCTGTTGGTAGTAATTGTCCTCGAGGTTTAGTACCTCGTCGGTGTCTATGTTGATGTCTGACATGGTGGGAGTGATGAGAGTGATGAGTAAAACAATTTTTCTTAACCATAAAATTGACACACCAACATGAGCACCAACCATGACGGTAGCGACAACGACAACGACAACGACAACGACAACGACATACAAGATATAATTGACGACGATGTGCTAGGAAACAGGAGAAAGAATAGGCACAAGCGTGGCTTGGAAATGGGCTATGGATCTGACTCGTCAGACGAGGAGGTGCCAGCAAGAGAGGTATCAAAAGCTGGTAGTGAGGACGACATGTTTGGCAGTGACAGCGACACCAAAAAGAAGGATGAAAATGAATCGGATGATATGTTTGCTGATGATGATGATGATGACGACGAGAAAGAGGGGAGTACCGGTCCACAAGTAACAAAAAACGGTCCTGAAGCAGGCATTATTGGGATTGAGGGACAAGAGCAAAGCGCACCGCAGCAGAGCGATTCTGATGGCGAAGAGGATAACGACTACTACAACGACTCGGAATCATTTGATACAAGACGAGGAAAGAAGAAGGATCCCAAGCTAGAATCATTCAATCTCGTGGAGGAAGCACAAGAAGGAACATTTGACGAGGATGGAAACTATATACCGCATGAAAAGGAAGAGGCGACAGGCGACGATCTCTGGCTTGATAGTTTCAAAAGATCGGACATTAAAAAGGCACAACTAGCCCAGGCGCGGCGTGAGAAGCAGGAGGCCGAGAGAGTGCTAGCCAAGAACGCGAGCATGGACCCCGCCGAGGAGATACTAGCGCAGCTAATTGCCGTGTTGGAGCCAGCAGAAACGCCGATGGAGTGTCTTGCTAGGTTGAATCCGAAAAAGTCCCGCAAGAAGAAAGGCTCAAGAACCGCAAGGGAACCAAGGTACAATGACGAGGAGATTTCGCAGATTACAGATTTGTGTGCCGCCCTTATCAACGATAAGCACTTGCTAGATGTGTACGACTTGACTCGCGAAGAGTTGATGCGCAAGTACAAAGCGGAAAGTGGAAAGGATTACCAACGAGGGGCCAAGCGAAAGAGAGATGAGGGGGATGTACAAGAGGAGACTTCCCAAGAGGAAGTGGCACAACTGCTAGATGATAGCGCCAAGATTTGGGAGTTTCGCTGGGACGGTGACACAACCGTCCACGGGCCATACACATCCTACGAGATGGGCCACTGGAAAAAGACCTACTTTGAAAATAGAGTCGAGGTGCGACGAGTGGGGGAGGCGCAGTTTCAAAGCGTCAAGCATATAGATTTCTAATGAACCTACGCTACTCATCAGTCAAGAAATCGGCCATTGGGAAGCCAACCGACCTGGCTATTCCCTCGGCTGTAGCCCAGTCGATGTTGCATCGCCATCTCACGCGGGCGCCCAAAATGTCCGACGACGTTGTTTTACCGAGCAACCCTAGTGAGTACAAGGTGGCAATCTGGTTATTCAAATCGATGTTTCGCGTTAGAGTGAACACAGACCGCTCCATCTCTTTCTTTTCCTCATTCACAATGACTTGGTCGTCAATGTATATCAACTCATCCTTGTCGGATCGGTTCAAGGAGGGGGCGTAAGTTTTGTAAATCACCGACAATATAGCCAATATCCTTTCAAGGTCGACGTACGCCGCCGATAACATCCGCGTGTCAATGTCTTCTTTCCGCAAATGGCCCCGTTTTGTCGTATTTGTTCTCTTTTTGTACTTTACCGCCTTCACCTTGGAGTACTTTTGTAGGTCATTCTTTTGCGGGCCATACGATGCCAAGTACGACGCGAGCAAAAAGAACTTTGAGTGCAAGGGAAGGTCCTCGACATTGCCGTGCGCAAAAGACTGCTCCTCCTGTTTGGTTTTGTACTCGAGCACGGCCGTGTTGCTGACAATGTTGTCGTTGGTGAAAAGATCAACGTTTGTCTTGTACACCTTGACAAACTCGCCAAGACCCAAACGGCCGTCGAGAACCGGCTCAATAAACCGGTCCCACAACCGGTGCACCACATCCTTGATCAACACCATGTCGGACCCCGTGTACTGGAAAAACAGATCAACAACTATTTTGGCAAACTGGCGGTAAAACTCGACGCTTTGCGGGTTGTCGTCCCTTGCGCCGCCAAAGCGGCACAACTGGCTGCTTTGCAATATGGAAATCACCTCCTCCTCGGTGTACGGCTTAAAGTAAACGTGCGGTATCGACATGGTCACCGCCCCTTTGGGGTCGTCGCCCGACACAATGGCAATCACGGTGAAATTCTTCAACTTGGACGCCTCTCTTAGCCGCGAAAACGAGACTAGCAAATCGTCAGTCGTCTCGGCGCATTGGTCTAGCCGATCAAGCACGATGATGTGGTGGTCGTTGTAATCCAACTCCTCCACAAAGAGCTCGAGCGCGGTGGTGAAGGAGTAGAAACTCTCGCCCAACTGGCCAAACTTGACAAACGCACCCTTGGAATATTGCCCGGTCTCCCGGCCGCTATCCCTTAGTATCCTATCAAAGCAGCGGCGCAAAAGCATCTTTCTCGACACGCACTCGCCGCAGTTTAACAAGGTGTACTTGACGCCAAGGGCGTTGAGAAACGTTGAAACTGCAAATGTTTTCCCCACGGACTTGTACCCATGCACAATGAGACAGTCTGCCAGTAGTTGGGGATCCTTGTTGACAAATGCATTGAGTAGCTCGATTTCGGTGTCTCTCTCCACCACCTTGCTTTTGACCAAGCCAAATTCGGCTGGTGTTAGACTCATTCTGGGTGTGGTTGTGATTTTTAAAGAGAACTTTTTTTTTTTTTTTTTTTACAGTTACAGTTACAGAGTTACCCTATACCGCTTCATTGATTGCCCCTTGCAACAATTGCAAGTGGAAAAACCGTGACACGCTGTTGAAAACTTGGAACTCCTTCTCCACCTTGGAATGGCTAACCGTTTCAACCCAATTGCCCGAACACTTGCAGAACAAGTTCAAGTTGTTCTCTCGGATCTGGTGGCACTTGTCGCATTTCAAATCCTGGTTGTAAAACTTGGTGAATAGCTTGTTGAACTGGGCAATAATCTCCTCTTCCAAGGCAACCCTGCTGTATGGCCTGCGGCACGAGACGCAATTCCAGATATTGATCTCTTCCTCGCGGCACAAGTCGATATCCCGGATAACGTTACAGTAGTCGCATAGGACGTGGGGGATAATCAAGCTTGTGCTTGGATTGACAAACGTCGCCTCCTTGCTAAACTCCTTGATCTCAAAGACCTGAAGCAACTCCTTCCGCAACAACCTCACCTCAATGTTTCTCTTTTGCGACAAACCAAACACGGCGCACAAAAACTTGACCAACTGCAACACGGGGTTCTTGAGTGCCAAGTGCGACCCCGCCAATTTGGGAAACTCGTACTCCCTTTTGAACTCGGGGTTGAGGATGGCTTCGTTTTGGCGGCGGTACAACTTTTCAATTCTCTTTTGCAACGGTTTCCGGAAAACTTCAATGACGCCGTTGTTGATGTCCTCCTCCTCCTCCACTTCATTCGCGTCGAGTTTCTTTTGGCCCTTGAGAATGTGGACAATTTGAGTGACCCTTGGTGTGCCGCCTGGCTGGGTTCCTGTCAACGTCTCTGTTTTGAGCTTGGTCAATGCGTCCAAAAATATGATTAGCCAATCTTCAAACTCGCTCTGGAAGATCAATGGCAAAAACTTTTGCAACTGCCAGTGACTTTCCGGCACCAAATTCTGCCGCTCTTCGTTGGTGATCTCGGTACAACACCTACCGCCATAGTTGAACTCGTCCATCCACACCAAAAGATCCCAGTACTTGACGATTTTCAAGTCCAAAAAGTTAAACAATGGCTTGGACCTCGCAGCTTTGATAATGTACTGGCCATAGGCGTACGAGTTTTCCACCGAAACCTTTGTCGTTTGCACAATCATCTTGTTTCTGTTGGCAAACACAACTTTCGCATTCATTCTCTTGAACTCGCCAATGAGCTGCAACAACGCTTTGGAGGTCAAATTGTGAACGTGGTAATGCAATGTTGGGTCGTAGAGCAACGAGTCCTTTCGCTGGACCCACGTCACCAAGTTGTTCATCATGGAGTCGGCATTGATGTTGTTTTTCACGGCATCGTCCCACCAGTCTTTGACCATGGTCCGCAAGATCCCCAACGCCGCCACTGAAAACGAGTCCTCGGCAAAAGTGGAGGCGCCGTTGTTTTTGTCGTCCCTCACTCCATCCTCGGCCAAGTCGGTGCCCTCGGCCTCATTGATGAGGGAGCTCGTGAGGACAGTGTTGATGGTCAAGGTCCCAATCTCAACTTCCAAGCACGCAGTTTCGTAGATCTCGGGGTTGTTGATGGTGGGGAAATCCAAATTGTCAAAGTCCAACATCGTATCCATTTCAAACCCGCCGTGGTCCGGCAAAGGTTTGCTGGACCACCACAAAACAATGTTGTTTTCCGTCAACCTTCTGGCGTATTCAATGTCGATCAAGTACCCCACATTCTCGATGCGCAAATTACAAAGCGGAACTCCTCCGTATTTGGACAACGAGATCAAGTTTTTCATCCATGACGCCAACACAAAGTAGTGGTTGATGGCCCGTCTGGAGATCAACGCTTGCCACCCAACAGCGGGCAACGAGAGCTCGCTAATGTTCATTTGGATGGTGGGGAAGTCGGCTGTGGCTGTCAACACATTCAATACTCTTGATGGGTATGGCGACTGGATGGCAAACAACGCCTTGTTGCTTCTGCCCTCGTGGATCTTGCCAATGGCCAGGTTCAACTTTTTGTACAACTTGGTGTTGTCGTGGAAATACAACGACTCAAAGGACATTTCAGGGGGGTAGTCGATAACGTTGTTGACCTTGCCCAACTTGTCCCTTTTTGTGTCGTAGATTTCACGGTAGATGCGGTCGATGTTTGCCGGCAACTCGGCGGCATTGGCAGATGGCTTGAGCACAAACAATTGGGTATGGTTCTCCCACGTCTTGAAGACGGCAAAAAACTCATAGCTGTTGGTGACGAGGTGGAGCAAGTACACCATATCCATGTCGAATTTCCGCAAGTACGACTCCGACTCGATCTTCAACAAGTCCCGGTACTGGAACCCATTTTTCAACCCCTTGCCCAATGCGCCCACTTTGGTATCGTCAAACTTGACAACGTTGCCCAAGTCAATAATGGCTCGTTCAACCGCCCCGACTTGCGATTCGTACAAGCCGAGGATACTCGAGTCTTGCAAAACGCTATCGACATCAGCCAACTGCTCTTGGTAAATAGACTGCGGCATGGTGAACTTGTACAAGTTGGTGGCATCGTGGCCGTTGGGAAGAATGGCACTTGACTTTTCAATCTCACAGCCCACAATTGTCTTTCTTGACGACAACTCCGTCTTGAACGACGCATACACCTTTTTGGGGACGTGGAAATTGAATGAGTGGACCTTGTTCCCCGCCAGGACATACACCTTCAAGTCACCCGGCTTGGCTGGATCTTCCTTGTACTCCAAAATCTCCCAATTCGTGCCGGCAATGTTCTCAGCCTGCTTGCGGAACATGCCGCCAACGGTAGACCTCTGCGAACTTTCGGCATTGGCGCCAAACAACTTTCTTCTTCTGGTCCGCCCGGCTTCTTGTTGTCTCCACTTTGCCTTTTGGTACTGCAAGAACCCCGCATAGTCCTCCGTCATCAGGGGACATGGTCCGTTGAGTATTGCTTCCATTCTTTCCTCCTCCTCTTCGGACCCGTCGGCCATATTGGCCTTGCCTGCTCTCCTTTTCCTGGCAGTGACTTTCCCCACCTTGGCCCTAGCGGCGGCGCTGGTGTCGACCTCGCCGAAATCCTCAATGTCCTTCACAACCACCTCCTCCTTTGTGGTGTTGCCAAAGAACCGGGCAATCGACGACTGTTGCTTCGAATCCTCCTTGTTCTTCACCCTTCTCTGCAACCACTCCGGGTGCGGCACTCGGGGTACGGGGTTCTTGACATTCTGCAACGCAGCCGGGATGGTGATGATCTTTTGCACCACCGATGACAATCTCTCGTAGTAGTAGTTCCAGTCAAGAATATCCCGCGGACTAAACTTGGTCAACGACGGGTCCTTCAACCATTTCTTGAGGTAGACTTCCTTCTTGTCGGAAGAAAAGATGGACACGGGAACCGCTCGTTCTGTGACGGGAGCCCCGATTGGCTTGGCGCTGATAATGTACTTGGTGGCCAACCCGGCATCTTTCACCATCTCTTCGCCCAAAAACTCGCCAAGCCGCTTTGCCGTGGTGATGGAGGTTGACTTTTGGGTCCCGTACTCTGCCAAGCTCTTTGACATGCTTCTGTTTTCGCAAACAAGTTCAATCAAGTCTTCGTCTTCCAACATCCCGCCGCGAGTGTCGAGCACATCTAGCCAGTTGTTCGCCACCAGCGCCACCGCTTGGTAACAGGTCTCCAACGTATCACCCTCGAGAAACAATTTGAAAATGTCCGACTGGAAGTTCTTGATCAACTGCAATTCCCCGCGTCGCTTCAACTCAAACCCCTTCAACTCGGCCAACGAGCCATCGTCGTTGAACACAGCATACCGCTTCTTTAAACCCTTGCCCTCTTCCTTGGACGTGGGCAACACCATGGCCTTGTATGGCCCGTCAACTTCAAAGAAAATGGAATTGTCTGACCTCGTCTTGTATTTGAACGTATCGGGGTCAACCAAGTCTTGGTACTGGTGATTGGTAAACTGCTGGTGGACCAAATAGTTCAACATTGAGCACGGGTACTCCAAAAAGATCTTCTTCCCGTCCTTGGTCTTTAAATTAAAGTTTTCCGGGAAAGATTTGGGCAAAATACACCAGATCCCATCGGTGTCCAACTCCAAGGGCCGTCCAAGTCGCTCAACCAACGCCCGCGCCATCTGAATTATCGTGGCACCCGTGAGGCACGTAACCCCTGCCATTTCCATGGAGTACCACCTCGACCCCTTTCTCATGACATAGCCATAGAACGAGTTCAAAATGACCTTGTGCGCCAATTGCAACGAATCGTACAAAACAACCATCTTCTTGGCCTCGTCCTTGGCGATGGTGTCGTTCTTGTCAATCTTGCCCACTTTACCTTTCCACACCTTGGCTAATCCCTTGAACTCGTACCTCCGGTCCCGGAAACTCCTCACGGTGTCGACGTAAAAGGGGTTTTCGCGCTGGCAAATGATGGCTTCGCGGTTCACCACCTTGTTCTGCTTCACCCGGTGGTAGACCTTTCGAGAGTAGTCGCCAATCCTCTTTTTGATCAATGCCGCTTGCTCAGAGTACGAGAGCTCATCAAATGTGCGCGGGGGTAACCAATGCCGCGTGTTGGGGAACGTCTCGTTCTGTAGCGTCCGCTTGATCATGTTGTATTCGTTCATCTCCGCGGGGAAGAACTCGCCCCTCCACGACCACGGCAACCTCCGGTCACAGTTCTTCCCCGGGCGGTTGAAATCACAAGCGGCACAGTCCTCCTCCGATTTCATCGAGTCGGGCTGTAAACGGTTCGACGTCATGATGTTGGGGTACATCGACGCCACGTCGACGTGGTAAATCAACGGGTTTTCCTTTCGCGCCGGGTTGTTTTTCAACTCCAACAACATGGACTCGATTTCGTGGTACACCTCGTCAAAGTTCTCCACATCCTCCATTTTCTTGTTGTTTTCCACCTCAATGCAAAACTTGATGGAGTTGTGCAAGTTTCCAAGCAACTCGTCAATGGCCGTGGGGTCAACTTTGAAGTCGGTGGCAATGTCGCTCCTAAACACGCCTGCTTCTAGCGACTCGACGTGCCCACCAACATACGTCTCCGACTCCAATAAATGGCCGTCGTAAAACCTTTCGATCGGGTCGGAGTGCTTGTTCGGGAGAAGGATGTTGATTTCGTAAGCCTGCACCATCAACAACATTTCACACAAGGTACCGGTACCCTTTCGCAACACCTCGTCGGGGTTGAGCGGGATAATGGTGCACAACGAAAAGATGAATGGGTGGACGTACTTGTAGTAGAGGTAGTACGTCGCCACGGCGTCAGACACCGAATACTCTGACAACAACTGGGGCTTTTCGTACGCGTACGGCGTCATCAACTCCGGGTCCAACTCGGTGGGGTTGTACCCAAGCTTGGCCGTGGTCACCGCCTTCAAGCCCTGTGACCCCTGCGGCAAGTACGAGTCTCTCTTGACCCACCGGAAGCAGTCCATGTGCACACAGTATTTCGACTTGTATTCGCCCTCGTTGTCCTTGGCAAACCCAATCTCGTCAAACATGTCCAAGTCGTGGAACCTTGACCGGTCCTCAACAAACGGCCAGTCGAAAAAGTCACCGTTGAACGTGGCAATAACGGTCGGTCTCGCTTCCCTAATGTGCTCGTAAAACCTCATAATGACGTGCTTTTCGTCGGGCTCGTTGAAAATGGTGAATAGCCCCGGATACTCTGGTTTCGGCGTGTACTCGAAATCCTCAATATCTTCGGAAATGATCTCTCTGTTGGTGATCAAGAACCCCTCGCCGTCAATCATGTACGAGATCATCATGATCTGGTCGATCTTGGAGTCTGGGAACTTTAGCGGCGCCTTGGTGGTCTCGATATCGTACGCCAACACCACGGGGTCGGCAAATGCAATCTTGTCCTTGTCCTCAACAAAGTCCACTTTCCCGTGCTTGGCATAGACATCGTACCACTTGCCAACCCTCACCTGCTTGTCGATCGATACTCTAACGTGGTACGGGACGTCAAACTCCCTGATATCGTCCACAAAAGTCGACGGCTCAAACGTCTCCTCCTTGGAGAGATGGTAAATATCCCTCGATGCCTTTTTCATCTGGTTGTCCTTGATGATGGGCGCCAACGTCCGCCGCGCTGCTAGCAAGTCTTGGATATTGTGGAACGTGAGCTTGATCAAATTCTTGTTCAACCCTACCAAGTGGTTGGGCAATGCCAAATCCTCCTTGGTCACCCTGGAGAAACTTTTGACGCCACACGTCTCCAACGCCTTCTTCATCCACTCTTCAACCTCTGAGTCGTGGCCCGGGGTCACCTCGACAAAGAAGTACGGGTCGTACTGCAACGTCGCCTTGAAGCTGCCGCCCTCTTCGTCTAGGAAGTAGTAATCGACCCCGGAGTACCCTGTGAGGTATGTGTCGCTGGGTATGGTTGTGGCATGCATATTGATAAGCCAGCCCTTTCTGGGCTTGGCGCCGTCGTGCTCGCCGTGCTCTAGTCGGTCAAAGCCCATCATGGAATCTATGTGGTCGATGCGCTCAACAAGCTCCTTCTTGGATATGGCGTCGTTGAGCATGGGGTTGTTGGCGGTGTACGGGTCAATGGGCTGTTGCTGGTTGCGGTACTGGGTGTTGACCTCGTTCTTGACGAAACGGGCCGTGGTCGAGCCTTTGAAATTCGATGCTGGTCTCGACGGCATGGTGGTGGTGGTGGTTGGTGGTGGTAATCCTGTTATTGACTACCTCTCTTGCTTCCTCTGCTGGATCTTAAAGAGACGCTCTGCGTTGGGAGAAAGAAGAAAAAAAATCCACACGCGTTTTTGTGCCAGTTGGGGGCGCTCCACTCATTTCAGTTGTGCAATGAAATACTGTCAGCGAGGATATAAATATATGTATATAAGTAGCTGTATCAAGAACATCTCCCTATTATCATCCGGGCAAACTTCTCATGGTCTCCTCTTCTCTTCTTCTTCTTCTTCTTCTTCTTCTTCTACCCTCCTCCCCTACTTGCTCATGTAAAGAATGATCAACCCTTGGACAATCACCGAGTAAATAAACAAAAACTGGATCCTGATCTTTCTCTGCTTGCTTGTCACGGTTGCACTGGCACTATTACCGCTGGGCAAAATCAAAAACCTCAACGACCTCATGAGAAAGATGGCCAAGTTGGCAATCAACAACAACACAAAAAAGTAGTAGAACGTGCCCAAGGTCTTGCCCGCAAGGTGCTTCAAGAATAACAACACAATGATTGAGACATACTTGTACCCGGCAAAACTCAC
Organism: Zhuliangozyma parablackwelliae; assembly: GCA_030585045.1. Taxonomy (NCBI): domain Eukaryota; kingdom Fungi; phylum Ascomycota; class Pichiomycetes; order Serinales; family Debaryomycetaceae; genus Zhuliangozyma; species Zhuliangozyma parablackwelliae. Next base: position 42,348 of record JAJMCF010001868.1, on the reverse strand, counting down.
AATGTCGTAAATCTTGCTCTGTGGACAGTTGAGGAGGTACAACCCCGTCTTGAAAACAACCACATCGAGAATGCTAAATGCCAGTGTCTGCGACGCCAAGTACCCAAACAATTGCGGGTGGAAGTCGCCCTTTAACCCTTCAAACGCCGCCCATAGCAAGATATACGTGACAAACGACATCAACGGGATGTACAAGTCGGGCGCATTGATGTCGTGGCTCGGGGGTAAAAACTGGTTCTGGCCCGTCTCCTTGGTCGATATCCTGCTCCAGTCCTTGTGCCCAAAGGGCACCAATATAAGCAAGATTTTCCGAAACACATACGAGTTGCTCACTTGGAAGTAATACTTTATATCGCCGGAAAAGGTGCCAAAGTTGTCTTGAATGTATTGATTCGAGTGCTGAAACCCGCTACGAGCAAACTGAGATGCCAAAGCAGCTGCGGGGTCGTTGAGGAAGTTGAATTGACCTTGTTGTTGCTGCTGTTGCTGTTGCTGGTGTTGTTGATGCTGCTGCTGCTGGTGTTGTTGATGTTGTTGTGGCGGTGGTGGTACGTGCAACGGCTGCTGGTATTGACTAGGATGGTGAGGCTGGGGGTGCTGCAAGTGCTGCTGAGACGCCTGCAGGTGGAAATCAGCGGCTGCTTCAGCAGCTGCGTTGCCGTATGGATTGTACATGGTGAGAGTGGTGGTGACCTACCTGAGTGTGTGTGTGTGGTGGCAATCCTTTTTTTTTTCTTTTCCTCCAAAGGGCCAAAAGGGCCAAAGGGTTGGCTGTTCAGTGTCGACTTCCTAAATGGGAAACAACAGCCACACATGCACAACTTCTTTTCCTTCGGTGTGCCGTGAGCCGCCAATTTTCGATTGCTGCAGCGCAGCTCTATAGAACAGCAACCAAACTTCGATTTTGTTCTAGGGCGGGAAAACCCAACCCCTGAAGATACACCAAGAACACTCAATCGACAACACCCCCCCTTTTATAGATCAGTCATGGTTCAAGGAAAAGTGCTTGTCATCTCCAACCGGCTCCCCGTCACCATCAAGAAGAAGGACGATGGCTCCTTCGATTACCAGATGTCTTCGGGCGGGTTGGTGACCGCCTTGCAAGGGTTGAAGAAATCCACCGAGTTTCAATGGCTAGGCTGGCCGGGACTAGAACTCCCAGAGGACGAGCAGGTTAGGGTGAACAAGGACTTGAAGGAAAAGTTCAACTGCACCGCCGTGTTCCTCTCCGATACAATCGCCGAGTTGCACTACAATGGGTTCTCCAACTCCATCCTTTGGCCCTTGTTCCACTACCACCCGGGCGAAATGAACTTTGACGAGAACGCCTGGGCCGCGTACATTGAGGCCAATAGGACGTTTGCCGCCGAGATTGTCAAGGAGGTGAATGACAACGACATGATTTGGGTCCATGACTACCACTTGATGCTTCTCCCCCAGATGCTTAGAGAGGAGATTGGCCAGCTGAAGAAAAACATCCGCATTGGCTTTTTTTTGCACACCCCGTTCCCCTCGAGTGAAATCTACCGTATCTTGCCCGTGAGGAGAGAGATTTTGGAGGGGGTGTTGAGCTGCGACTTGATTGGGTTCCACACCTACGACTATGCGCGCCATTTCATCAGCTCGGTGTCGAGGATCGTGCCCAATGTGACCACATTGCCCAATGGTATCCAGTACCAGGGCAGGTCAATCAGCGTGGGCGCGTTCCCCATTGGCATTGACGTGGACAATTTCATTGAGGGGTTGGAAAAGCCCGAGGTGCAAAAGCGCATTGAACAGCTCAAGTCCAAGTTTGACGGCGTCAAGGTCATTGTCGGCGTTGACCGTCTCGACTATATCAAGGGCGTTCCGCAGAAACTCCACGCCTTTGAGGTGTTTCTCACCGAGAACCCCGAGTGGATAGGCAAAGTCGTGTTGGTGCAGGTTGCTGTGCCCTCGCGTGGCGATGTTGAGGAGTACCAGAGCTTGAGAAGCACCGTGAATGAGTTGGTGGGCAGAATCAATGGCCAGTTTGGCACGGTTGAGTTTGTGCCCATCCACTACATGCACAAGTCCATTCCCTTTAGCGAGTTGATCAGCTTGTACAATGTGAGTGACGTGTGCTTGGTTAGTTCCACCCGAGACGGTATGAACTTGGTGAGTTACGAGTACATTGCCTGCCAGCAGGAGAGAAAGGGGGCGTTGATCTTGTCTGAGTTTGCCGGCGCGGCGCAGTCGTTGAATGGTGCCATCATTGTGAATCCATGGAACACGGAAGAATTGAGCGAGGCAATCAAGGAGAGCTTGACCTTGCCGGCCGAGAAGAAGGAGTTTAACTTTAAAAAGTTGTTTTCGTACATTTCAAAGTACACCTCGGGCTTTTGGGGCGAGAGCTTTGTCAAGGAGTTGTACAAATGCAATTCTCAAAGAAAGTCGAGGGCGTAGATGGTGGATGTGTGTAAAGTCGAGGGCGTAGATGGTGGTGGATGTGTGTGTATTGTATTGCCATATCCATTGAAGAAAAAAAATATAAAAATATAAATATAAAGTAAACCTAGTCGACACTGTCGCTGTCCAAGGTGGAGACATTCTCCTCGGTGAGGAGCAACTTTGCTGGCAGTGGTGTCTTGTCGTGATGCTCAACCGCCTCCTGTGGCACGCTAATAACCTGGGGCCGGATCCCAAATGTTCGCAAGAGCGAATTCTTGTACAAGGGGGGAGACGAATACTGCTGGTTGATAACCATGCTCTCGCTGTATAGCGGCGCATCGGGTAAGCCCGATTTGTGGAAAAACGGCTTCTTTGTGTGTGCTGGTACATGTGTGTGCTGGGGCATGTGCTGGGGTATGTGCATGTGCATGTGCGTTCCCCAGGGTTCCCAGGGTTGGTACCGATCTTGGCTTGGGCACGTTGTTCTCCTTCTCCTCCTGGGTATAATGGCTCACGTCTTCCTTGAAATTCTTGGCCGAACTGAATGCCGTCATCAAGTACGGAAGTTCCTCGGTGATGGAAGACTTGTACATGTTGCTGCTGCCCAAATCGTAAACCGAGTCGTTTCTAGGGCTGGTGATGGAGTGCACCATTGGAGCCTGTGGTGCCGAGTAGGACGAGTATTCGGAAAACGTATCGTCGTGACCATGGAGGAGGTCCTTGCTCAAGGATGGTGTTGAGGAGGACGAAGTGGAGTAGTCGCCCCTCTCGCCCCCATGTTGGTGGGGGTCCGTGGGGGTTACTGTTGCTTCTGCAGCCAATGTGATTGCCCCCTCGTCTGGGAACCACCCTTCATCCCGTTGCAGCTCCTCAATCGTCCGATCAATGATTTTTTCAAGCTTGAATGTTTCAAACATCTTTTCCAAGTCGTTAATCACCGCCAAGCACTCATACTTGGCATCGTAGTCGCCCGCCTCGATTGCCTCATTCAATTGCTGGAGCAACGCAATGATAAACGACTTGTAATACTCCACCGTCGATTCGTCCAACACCTCCAAGTCCCGCCCAATAAGAATCAACTTTGCCTTGGAGTATGCAATCGACAACTGCTCCACTACATCGTTCTTCAGCTTGATGGTGCGTAGTAGCAACGACGTCAACATGGTGCCCTCATCAGACATCAAGTCTCGGAGCGAAAGCGTCTTTGACCCCCGGCTAATAAGGGTGATATCGGAGGAGATCTTGGCTAGCTTGGCGTTGATCTCGGTGCAGGCAACAATCACTTTATCGGCAACACCAGTGTTGAACTCTTTGATCGACACATCTTGGTTGTTGAAATGGTTGTCGGAATTATAGTCAAGAGATAAAAACTCCCAGCTCTTGAACTTTAGCTGGATATTGTCTAGTGTTTGCGATATTATAAACGCCGTGGAACATAGCTTGGCAACTCTTCGTTCGGCAATGCTGTGTATTAGTTTGGCAAGTTGCGACGACTTGACCTTGTCCTTGTTGAGGTTGGGGTCCGATACGAGGGAGATTATCGGATCTTGGTATGCGTCAAGTACGTCAGTCATGTGGGGGGGTGTTGATATGCTAGGGATGCAGATGTTATTGTGTAGTGTGTATGCTAGGGGGGGTGTATGTGTGGGTGGATGCTGGGGGGATGCTGGGGCGATGTGTGGATGTATGTGTGGGTGTGTATATGAATATTTGTATGAGTAGGTTTGCGTATATGGCTAGAGAGGCTCAACTGGTTGCTCTGGGTATGCCTAATAGTTCATCGAATGGTATTGAAGGTAAACCCACCCAAGCGAGAGAGAGCATCAAAGAAAATCAGTCCACACAACAACAACAAGAAAAAAAAGAGAGAAGGGACTCGCGTGTTGTTCACGTGACATAATTGCATCCCGACCAGGGGCTACCAACCGTAAGTTGCTGAAGCCACCCCTCAAGGGCCCCCTCTAGGGGGGGGTTGTTCGTGGAGCCCCGTGTATTACTAAGGGTGTTGTTAAGCTTGTTACTAAGCGGAGGTGTGTGGGGGAAGGGAGAAGAGGGAGGGAGAGTTTTCACACCATGCATGAAGCGCATATACAGCAACCAAAGCAACCCAGACAAACCGGCGTGCACAGTAGCAGGATCCCACGGATGGGGATGGCTCTATAAATACCTCAGTGCCTGGCACCTTGTCTCGGAACTAACCCAACAGAATTCCAAAATGGCACCCGCACCAAAAGTTGCAATTATCGTCTACTCCTTGTACAACCACGTTTACGAACTAGCATTGGCCGAAAAGGCCGGGGTTGAAGCTGCCGGTGGCCAGGCCGACATCTTCCAAGTGGCAGAAACCTTCTCCAAGGACATTTTGGAAAAGATGCACGCTCCCGAAAAGCCCGACATCCCCGTTGCCTCCAACGACACGTTGACGTCGTACGACGCCTTCTTGTTTGGTATCCCCACCAGATTCGGCAACTTTCCCGCTCAGTGGAAGGCGTTCTGGGACAGGACCGGCGGGTTGTGGGCCAAGAACGCGTTGAGAGGCAAGTACGCCGGGGTGTTTGTCTCTACGGGCACCCCAGGGGGCGGTCAGGAAACCACTGCCATTAACAGTATCTCGACCTTGACCCACCACGGGATCATCTACGTTCCATTTGGCTACGGGTACCCGGACATGACCAACTTGGACATTGTCCATGGCGGCTCGCCATGGGGTGCCGGCACCTTTGCTGGCGCCGATGGTTCCAGAAAGCCAAACGACATTGAAAAGGGTATTGCCAAGCAGCAGGGCAAAGACTTTACCAAGGCCGTCTTTAGATTGTAGACTATAGCACTACTCAGCGTCCTCTATTACAAGTGTACTTTTATATACGTCCAGCCCCACTCTCTGCTCTTCTCTTTCTACCCGCCCCCCACCACTTTATGCCAACCCCTTCTCCTTCAACACCGTGTCAACCATTCTCTTATACCACCCCTCCGCACTCTCGTCCTTGCCATGGATGGCAGCAATGATCAACGTCATATTGTCAAACCCTATCCCCGTGTAGTTGTTGGCCATCGTCAAGCTGTCATTTAGTATGTACTCGACAATCTTGTTCAACCTCCACCCAAGCACCAACTTGTCCCTAATGAGCTTCACAAGCTGGTCGTTCTGGAAACAGTCCCAGATCCCGTCGCACGCGAGCACGATAAACTCGGGTAGTTTTCCCGCATTCATGTCGTACGTCAACACGTCGGGCTCCACAGTCACTTGGTATAGCTCCGGTGGTAGTCTCACCACCGACTGTGCGAGCTGCTGCTGGTTCTTTATGATATACTTGTTCCTCGACTCCTCCATATACGGCACCTTGAACTTAAAGTCGCCAAACGCGCGCGACAACGCCAACACCTCGTTGACCCGATTGTTCAATATGTACCCATTACTGTTTTCAATCCTCACTCGCTCGCCCATGGTGCTGGGCTTGTGGTCGTACGACAACGTCTTGGCGTGGCCGTCAATGGAAAGAATACATCGCGAGTCTCCCGTGTTGGCAACAACAATGTACTGGCCAATAACGGTGGTGACGATCCCGGTTGACCCGCAATTGATCATATTGGCACATTTTGATATGTCGTGGTCAGCCTTGAAAAACGCATCCCTCAAAATCGTCGACACCTCCTTGATGGATGCCGTGGGCCCAGGACGTTGTTTGACTCTTTGTAAGCTCTTAAATATATGTCGGGGTAGGTGCTCAGCGAGGTACTCTGAGCATTGTTTCCCGCCATGGCCGTCAAACACTCCAAACACGGCAATTGATTCGTCCTCGTTGATCATTACATCGTGCGCATCTTCCATGGACATCCGGTACCCTTGCATCGCCCCCACGCAGTACGAGATCTTGGTGTGTACTTTATACTCGAGCTCCTTTTCCTCAATGGGATGTGATAGCAATTGGCCCATGGTCTCTCTACTGCTGTTGTCTCTCTCTGTCTCTTTTTTTTTTTTTGGTCTCTCTCTCTCTCTCATTTTGTTGGTTTGATAAGACAGGGTTGCCATGTCGCAAATGTCGCTGGCGTTTGATGTCTCTCCGTCACTCACTCCCCCACATAGACACTTGCTGCTCCGCCATGATGGTACCATGCATTGACAGGGCGTCCGAAGACGGATGCCGGGACTATAAGCCGCCCGAAAGTTTCCCCATTGGACCGTTTAAGAAATACAAACACAACCCTATTCTTACCCCAGACCCCAATGTGGAATTTGAGTCGGCATACTTGTACAACGCCACGGCCATTGTCGTGGACAATAGGGTGTTTTTGCTCTACCGTGCCCAAAACGCCGCCAAGTTTTCCTCCGTCGGCTTGGCTTGGTCTGACGACGGGGTCAATTTTGAAAAGTTTAAAAAGCCAGTCATCACCGCCACAGAATCGTACGAACGCGGCGGCGGGTGTGAAGACCCCCGTATTGTAAGAGACCCCGAGTCCAGATTGTTTATTGTTACTTATACCGCCTACGATTTGCAAAAAGCTCGTTTATGCGTGGCCACGTCGGAGGACTTGTTTCACTGGAACAAGTTGGGCCCGATTGTGCCGCCGCATTGGTGTGACGTGGCGTTTAATAGCAATGGCGACAGGTTTATCCGCCACGAGTGGTCCAAGTCGGGCGCCATTTTCACCGAGCGCAGTCGCCGGGATGGCAAATTCTACATGATCTGGGGCGATTCCGAGTTGCACCTCGCCGAGTCGCACGATTTGATCCATTGGCAATTGACAAGCGACTCGGTGGGAAGCAACACTTGGGCCAAGCAGGTTTTCAATTTCGAAAGCAAGTTGATCGAGTCGGGCCCGGCTCCCATCAAATTGGCGGGCGACTCGTCCCAATGGGTGTTTATCTATAACGCGCTGACCACTGGTGGTGCGAGTTTGCCCAAGGATACGTACACAGTCAACCAGATGTTGGTGGACTATAGCAATATCCGAAACGGGCCATTGGCCCGGCTTGAAACGCCCTTCCTCAAGCCAGAGCAAAGAAACGAGGTGGAAGGACAGGTCAACAAGGTGGTGTTTTGTGAGGGCATTGTCCAGTTCAAGGGGCAGTGGTTCTTGTATTACGGACAGGGCGATTCTGAATTGGGCGTCGCCATTGCGCCCGTCACCTAGATGGTCACCTAGTCCGTCACCTAGCTTGTTTAGGTCCCTTCTTTCTCGCCACAATGTCCCGAATGGCCAACGCTAAAAGTATATCCGTATTGTCGTTTACATTGTCAATTGCAACAAACCCGCATTGCCATTTCTTGCTGAGCTCTTTACCCTGCGATACCAACTTGGGCGACGCCAAGGGGCTGTTTATACGTGTGCACAAGATCCAAATGGGAGGAGGAGCGTCGTCAAGGACAATTTTCCTTGATTTCTCCTCCTTCCAGAGATTCCTCATTGCCAACTTGAATGAAAACATATCCTGCTCCTTGCCCTCCTCCCACCCACGTTTGTACGCGAGGTACTCGATCCAGGCGTCGTCCAATGCCTCCTTCATCACCAGCAAGAGGTTGTATGTGTGGTCTGGGGGCAAGACTCCGCTGCTGTCCTCATACCCAGGGGGGCTATAGCTGGCAATTGCGCTGTAGGTTAGAAAGTACGCATGGATGTTTCCATTGAGCTCGCTGGCGCCGCTCGCCACGAGCAACGGGTTGGTGGATACTGGTCGTCGGGGTTCGTTGGCTAGGTTGTGCAAGACCCTCTCGTCCAATCTTGTATACAACGATGCTTCAAGAAAGGGCACCACCTGCTGCGGAATAAATGCGGACGTGTCTATCAACTCAACAAGGATGGGAGTGATGGAGTTTTCCGTGATGGTGTAGTACTTGTTGTCGCCTTGGCTTTTGCTGCTGCTGTTGCTGTTGCTGCCCTGTTCCGAAGCAGGACTGAGAGCCACATTCGGGTCGCTTGGGGTTTCGCCCGAGAGTATCTTCCTCGCTGGGGGTGACGCGTGGTAGGTATACAAGATTGGGTTCAGGTGGTGGGTAGGGTAGTATGTGTCGCGGAAATGGCCCAAGGTGATTTTGGAAATTGTTGACGTCTTGCCCGACCTCGCGCCTCCAAGAAACGCTATTCTGATTGGGTTTGAGTTGTTGATGGGGACTGTAGTGTCGACTGCATTCTGTGATCCGCCAAAGAGTCCCACCATTGTCTAGCCTTTGGCTACTGGAAAGGGGATAAGAAAATTTGAGAAGATACAGATACAAACAAAGCTGGGCACAAACATATCTAATCAAAACATCTAAGCAGCACATGTATATAGCACATGTATATAGCACATGTATATAGCACATGTATATAGCACATGTATATGGCACATGTATATAGCCACCTGCAGCACACTCTCGCTTCAGAAGGTCGCCGTTTTCAAGATGCACCCCATAGAGAGTCTTTACACATTGGTATATCGACTCTCCAGTATGTCGTGCGCCCGCCAATTCTCCCTCTCTCTCTTTTTCTTCCCTCTTAATCTTGCCTGTTGTCTCCACAAACCTATCCAACCTACCCCCTGCTACTGCCCCATGACACGTGATGGCGGATAAGAAAAGGGCAGATGCTACGGGTCTGGTGGACCATGATACACTCCAGCTTTTGAAGGGCTACCAGTCGCGAGCCAAGATGGACGACGCCTTCACCACGCGGTGTAGACAACAAATAGACCGGGTGTTCCAGATTGCCGCAGCGCTACGCGACGGAGAAGATGCTAGTGGCATGTTTGCCTTGTTAGACCAAGAACTACCGACGCCGTCCG
>JAJMCF010001868.1:0-33159 GCA_030585045.1 Zhuliangozyma parablackwelliae | reverse complement strand
GGGTTCAGGTGGTGGGTAGGGTAGTATGTGTCGCGGAAATGGCCCAAGGTGATTTTGGAAATTGTTGACGTCTTGCCCGACCTCGCGCCTCCAAGAAACGCTATTCTGATTGGGTTTGAGTTGTTGATGGGCACTGTAGTGTCGACTGCATTCTGTGATCCGCCAAAGAGTCCCACCATTGTCTAGCCTTTGGCTACTGGAAAGGGGATAAGAAAAATTGAGAAAATACTGATACAAACAAAGCTGGGCACAAACATATCTAATCAAAACATCTAAGCAGCACATGTATATAGCACATGTATATGGCACATGTATATAGCACATGCAGCACACTCTCGCTTCAGAAGGTCACCGTTTTCATGATGCACCCATAGAGAGTCTTTACAATACCAACCTCTCCAGTATGTCGTGCGCCCACCAACTCTCCCTCTCTCTCTCTTTTGTTCCCTCTTAATCTTGCCTGTTCTCTCCACAAACCTATCCAAAAGTATCTTCACTGCAACCTACCCCCTGCTACTCCCCCATGACACGTGATGGCGGATAAGAAAAGGGCAGATGCTACGGGTCTGGTGGACCATGATACACTCCAGCTTTTGAAGGACTACCAGTCGCGAGCCAAGATGGACGACGCCTTCACCACGCGGTGTAGACAACAAATAGACCGGGTGTTCCAGATTGCCGCAGCGCTACGCGACGGAGAAGATGCTAGTGGCATGTTTGCCTTGTTAGACCAAGAACTACCGACGCCGTCCGTGTTTTCTGTCACCTCCTTGGCCATTCAGTTGAACAAGCTCCGGCAGTTGGACTTGAAGTTGAGAATCGACTCGATAAAGCATTCCTCATTGCAGGTGAGAAAGAAGACGGCGGAGGCGGAACAGAAACGGGTGGAGAAGGAAAGAAACATTGATCAGGTGCGGTTAAAGTTGTTGCAAAAGGAAACGGAGTTGATCAAGGTGTACCACCACGAAATGGGCCAGTTGGAGTCGCATGTGGGAGACTACCAGGTCACCAAGGTCAAGCAAGTCGAGAGGCAGGCGTTGAAGCTACGGTATAAATGCTTTGCCGCTTTGTATGAGGTTTCATTCCAGAAACGAGAACGAAAGTTGTTGTTCAACTACCAGCCCATACTAAAGTTGGATGAGTTTTTGGGATACAATTTATTGGTGATTAACCAGTTTCTTGAGCGGTTAATTGTTTTGCAAGTGCAGTTGTCGGCTCTTTTCAAGGTTGAGTTGCCGTACTTGCATGAGCTACAAACTCTTCTTCCTGACCCCAAGTTTTACGATTTGATCAAGAAGAAGGAAATGATGATTTTGGGCAGGGGAGAAAAGAGAGAGGGCGAAGAAGAAGAAGATGCTGGTGCTGCTGCTGGTGCTGGTGTTGCTGCTGGCACTGGTGTTGGCACTGGTGTTGAAGCTACTGCCACTGGTGCAGAAAAGGGAGCCCAGAATGACCGGCCTAGGCCTGATATGGTTGCTGTCAAGGATATCCAAAATGCCACTGAAAAGATCCTCAAGTTGGGCAGCGCCTACCAGCTACCGCTCTCGTCAAAGACGTTAAACTCACAGCGGCGACAGAGGTCTGTATCGGTAGAGCCGGCGGATTTAAACAATATCCCCATCATCAAAGCGTCGTCTGCCTCGCCATCGAAAACGGTGTCGCAAAAGATTATTATTCCGCACAAAATCATCAACAAGCCGTTCAACAAGTTGACCATCAAAGAGTTTCTCAAGTTCCTACTAGTCATTGTCAAGATCATTATCAACTTCCAGGTGTTTCTCATGTTCACCACCAACGAGAACCACAATATGACGATTGAGGATTGGTGCAGTTTTGAAACAGTGTTGGGCCAAGTCATGAAGTTGGACCGGTTTCTCCAGAGACGTCTCGAGAGTGAAGAAAAGCCGCTGGCGGAGCTGCCGCTGGCGGCGGCGGCGGCAGCAGCAGCAGCAGCAGCAGACACCGACACCAAAACCAATTTCCAAAACCTTATGGAGCACGTTTACGAGATGTTGATGAAGTCGTCGGGCAGCAGAAGACACAGCCGGCCCACCATGTTGCAGAACTTGAACCTAAGAGACCTCCTAGCCAACCAAGCACGGCTCAACACCAGCGACGACTGGGATCTCGTGAGTGAGATGTTGTAGTTGTGTATATATGTATATATTCCTATTCCGGGTAACTCTATCACCCCGTCCCGCCCTGTCACGTGCCATCGTTCTTTTTTTTTCGTCGAAATTAATTCCAGCAACGAGGGAGAGGCAGAGAGAGAGAAGGAGAAGGAGAACAGCCCTTATCGCACCAACAACAGCACGCATCCAATCAATGTCACTCTCGGATAAGGAATTGTTTGAGCTCAACAAGAAGGCCGTTACTGAAGGCTTCAAGATTAAGCCAAGAATCAATTACAACACTGTCGGTGGTGTCAATGGCCCCTTGGTTATCTTGGACAATGTCAAATTCCCTCGTTTCAACGAAATTGTCAACTTGACTTTGCCCGACGGGTCGGTGAGACAGGGTCAGGTGTTGGAAGTCAGAGGCACCAAGGCAATTGTGCAGGTGTTTGAAGGTACCTCGGGCATTGATGTCAAAAAGACCCGGGTGGAGTTTACCGGTGAGAATTTGAAAATCCCCGTTTCGGAAGATATGTTGGGGAGAATCTTTGACGGTTCCGGTCGTCCAATCGACAAGGGCCCCAAGATCTTTGCTGAGGACTACTTGGACATTAACGGTGCGCCCATCAACCCATATGCGCGGATTTACCCAGAGGAAATGATTTCGACTGGTATCTCTGCCATTGACACCATGAACTCCATTGCCAGAGGCCAAAAGATTCCCATCTTTTCTGCCTCCGGTTTGCCCCACAACGAGATTGCCGCCCAGATCTGTAGACAGGCCGGGTTGGTTAGACCCACCAAGGATGTCCACGACGGGCACGAAGAAAACTTTTCCATTGTCTTTGCCGCCATGGGTGTCAATTTGGAAACGTCGAGATTCTTCAAGCAGGATTTCGAGGAGAATGGATCTTTGGAGAGAACCACGTTGTTCTTGAACTTGGCCAATGACCCTACCATCGAAAGAATCATTACTCCACGTTTGGCCTTGACCACTGCCGAGTACTTGGCGTACCAGACCGAGAGACACGTGTTGACCATCTTGACCGATATGTCGTCTTATGCCGACGCATTGAGAGAAGTGTCTGCCGCCAGAGAAGAGGTGCCCGGTAGAAGAGGGTACCCCGGTTACATGTACACCGATTTGTCCACCATTTACGAAAGAGCCGGCAGAGTGGAGGGCAGAAACGGATCCATCACCCAGGTGCCCATCTTGACCATGCCCAACGACGATATCACCCACCCGATCCCCGATTTGACGGGCTATATCACGGAGGGGCAGATCTCCATCGACAGACAATTGCACAACAGAGGTATCTACCCCCCAATCAACGTTTTGCCATCGTTGTCGCGTTTGATGAAGTCGGCTATTGGTGAAGGTATGACGAGAAAGGACCACGGTGATGTTTCTAACCAGTTGTATGCCAAGTACGCCATTGGTAAGGATGCCGCCGCCATGAAGGCCGTTGTTGGTGAGGAGGCATTGTCGACCGAGGACAAGTTGTCGTTGGAGTTTTTGGAAAAGTTTGAAAAGACCTTTATTTCCCAGGGCGCCTACGAAAACAGATCCATCTTTGAGTCTTTGGATTTGGCATGGTCATTGTTGAGAATCTATCCAAAGGAATTGTTGAACAGAATCAGTCCAAAGATTTTGGACGAGTTTTATGGTAGAGACAGAGAACAGGATGATGATGAAGAGGAGGAGGAGGAAGACAATGAAGATGCTTAGATTAGTGTTATTTTTTTTTCTACTTTGTGTGAATGAATACAACACACATATTTGCCAATCAAGATTGAGCCCGTTTCAAGTTTCCAATATGGTTGATGGCCGAGCCGGCTTTGAAGAACTCGACTTGGTCTTTGGACATGGTATGCCTGGCGGTGATTTCAAATTCAGACCCGTCCTTCTTTGTCACCTTGATTTGTAACGTGCCGCCATTGTCGCCGTCCTTGGCCATCATATCTGCCAAGTCAAGGGTTGTGAGCAAGTCGCCAGCGGCGATTTTGTCGTAGTCGGCTTCATTGGCAAATGTCAATGGCAACATCCCCTGCTTCTTCAAGTTTGTTTCGTGGATTCTGGCAAACGACTTGACGAGGATGGCAGACCCGCCCAAGAACCGAGGGGACAATGCCGCGTGTTCTCTGGCGGACCCCTCGCCGTAGTTGTGCTCGGCAACAACAATCCATGGTCTCCCCTCTTCCTTCCATTTGATCATCAATTCAGGGATGCCGTACTGGTCGCCATTCAAGTCGTATGCCTTGTTGACCTCGCCAGTTTCCTTATTCACGGCACCAATCAAGGTGTTGTTGGAAATGTTTTCCAAGTGGCCCTTGTACTTCAACCATGCACCGGCCGCGGAGATGTGGTCGGTGGTGCACTTGCCCTCCACTTTGAGCAACACGTTTGTGGAAAGCTCCTGGCCGTCCCATGGTTGAAAGGGGTCAAGCAACTGTAACCTGTCTGACTCGGGGGATACATTGACCTGGACCTCGGGTTTGGGCTGGGGGTCGGCTTCCGGGTAAAACTCTTTGCGGCCCTTGATAAAGCCGTGTTCCGGGAGGTCTTGGCCCTGCGGAGGCTGGAACCGGAACTCGTTGCCATTGGGCAATGCGATGGAGTCGGTGATGGGGTTGAACGCCATGTCGCCAGAGTAAATCATGGCCGTGACCATATCTGGGGACGTCAAAAAGTTCATGGTGTTTCTGTTGCCGTCGTTTCTGGCTCTAAAGTTTCTGTTGAACGAGGTGAAAATGGCATTTGTGTCAGTAGATGTTTTGGGGACATCGGTTCTGTCCCATTGGCCAATGCACGGACCACAGGCATTGGCAAGAACAATGGCGCCGTTGGTCTCAAAGGTGTCGATCAAGCCGTCTCTTTCAATGGTGGCGCGGATCTGCTCTGACCCGGGGGTGACAAAGAAGGGAATCTTGGGTTTCAACCCCGCGGCTTCGGCTTGGCGGATGATGGACACAGCACGGGACATGTCCTGGTACGACGAGTTTGTGCACGAGCCAATCAACCCGGCAGACACATTCGAGGGCCACCCTTCCTTCTTGGCCGTCTCGCCAAACTTGGAGATGGGGGTGGACAAGTCAGGGGTGAATGGTCCATTCACGTGGGGCTCCAACTCCGACAAGTTGATCTCCACCACCTTGTCGTACTCGGCACCCTCGTCGGCCTGGAGGAATTGGTGCTGCTTGTGGACGGCGTCGGCGGCATCGGCGATGGGGCCCCGCCCCGTTTGGACCAAGTACCTTCTGTGTGCTTCCTGGTAGGGGAACGTCGACGTCGTGGCGCCAATCTCGGCGCCCATGTTACAGATGGTGGCCATACCAGTGCACGATAGCGTCTTGACCCCCTCGCCAAAGTACTCCACAATGTAGCCGGTGCCTCCACGCACAGTCAAGATCCCCGCCAATGTGGTGATGACATCCTTTGGCGACAACCAGCCCGACAACTCGCCGGTCAACTTGACCCCCAAAACCTTGGGCGCCTTCAACTCCCAGGGCGTCCCCGTCAACGCATCCACGGCGTCGGCGCCGCCCACCCCAATGGCAATGGCGCCCAACCCGCCGGCGTTGGGCGTATGCGAATCGGTGCCCAACATCATCAACCCAGGGACCGAAAAGTTTTCCAACACAATCTGGTGAATGATACCGGACCCGGGTCCCCAGAATTGAATGCCGTACTTCTCGCCGCACGATTGAAGGAAATCAAACACCTCCTTGTTGGTGGCAATGGACTTGATCAAGTCGGTTTCGGCGCCCTCTTTGCCCACAATCAAGTGGTCACAGTGGATGGACGCCGGCACGGCGGTGGAGCTCATGCCGCAGGTCATAAACTGCAAAAGTGCCATCTGGGCCGAGGCGTCTTGCATGGCCACACGGTCGGGGTTGAGCTTCAAGTATTGCTGGCCCCGGATATCGGCCAACTTGGTGGACCCCGACCGGGCAATCTCCTCGGGGTTGCACAAGTGGGAGTACAAGATCTTTTCCGCCAACGTCAATGGCTCGTTGATGATCTGTTTGACTTTGGCCAAGTTGGAGATCAACTTGCCATATGGAGGAGTTCTCGATTGGTACTCTGCTGGGACTTGGTAGTTGAACACTTGGGTAGCCAACGTCCGGCTGTTGAGTCTATACGGTCTTGCCCTCAACATATTTGATGGTGGTGGTGGTGGTTCTTGTTGTGTTATACAAACTGTTGTTGTTTTTTTTTCCCACCCTCACTTTAAACCAATGGTCTAGGGTATAGATTTGATTACTGAAAATTTTTTTTTTCTTTCGCCTACTGCAAAAACTGGATATGACTCAATAAGCAGAAAGAAAAAATGCCTTGCCGCGCTGCTTATCGTCACGTGAGTGAAGTCACGTGAGTGAACCTTTTTCTATACTCCCCCCCCCCCTTTTTCTATACTCCCCCCCCCTTTTTCTATGAACACCACACCATCTCCCCCTTTTCCTCCCTAAACTTGTCCCTTCCATGCACGGTTGACCCACCCGCAGTCCCGTATATTGTCGTCTTTGGCGTCAATCTTCCAGTTTGTCTTTGGGTCGGCATACTTGTCGGAGATACCCTTGCCTGCGGGCTTGCTGATGCAAATAAACCTTCCCTCGGGCAAAAAGCATCTCAATTGTGACGATGGGTAAGGACAGGGACAGAATTTGGGCTCGTCGACACAGAGCCCGGTGCCGCTGCACAAGTACTTTTCGCAGCGGGATTGGAGGATGGATTGTTCGTACTCTTGTGGGGTTCTTATTCCCTGTTGTTGCTGCTGCTGCTGCTTATTGCCAAAGTTTTGGAACATCTGCTCAAAGAAAGCCGATGCAGAGGTGGCCAATAGGAGCGTGGCGATGAGTTGGTAGAACATGGTGGTGGTGAGTAAAGGGGGACCTTGTTGATGACACGTCAAAAAAAAATGAAAATTTTCGGTGGTTGTTCTGTGCTACCAGGTGGGGCAGTAATGCAGTTGAGCGTAGCATATGCAGTTGAGCATAGCATGATGGATAAAGGCCGTCGAAGCTGGGTGAAAGCTATGTTGCTGGGTCAAAAAGGCTGTGTATTGTCCCTTCAGCTTTTCGCCACCTTTGAAGCATGCAAAAAATGCAAAAAAAAAAAAGTAGGGGAAAACGGGGAATTGAACCCCGGACCTCCTGTACCCAAAACAGGAATCATACCACTAGACCATTCTCCCTTAATTGTTAACGTTAAAAACTGGTCGGATCTATAGGATAACTAGAGCTTGTCCTACTTTTTGCACATATATGCATGGACAAAGTGTAAACATTGGCAAAGACATTTACCCACCCGCTGTATAGTCATCACTCCCTCGGTTCAAGCAATTCCTGTTGCTATAACTTGCATAGTGGATCCTTTTCACTGGAGCCATTTTTCAAAGAAATTCGCCAAAGTATTTACCAAAAGGAACTGATATCAATAAACTTGGATTAAGGTGTGGTTACACCATCAAACTATAGCGACAACGAATCTCTAACGCTGACTCTTCAAAAAAGAGTACCTATCCTCCACTTCATTCTGCACCTCCTGCAAAGCCCGCAGTTCCGACCGGACCCCACAATACCAAATCAATCCATTGATACCACCGGTGAGGAGCACAAACGATGTAGCGAGTAGAAG
This sequence comes from Zhuliangozyma parablackwelliae, assembly GCA_030585045.1. Classification (NCBI taxonomy): domain Eukaryota; kingdom Fungi; phylum Ascomycota; class Pichiomycetes; order Serinales; family Debaryomycetaceae; genus Zhuliangozyma; species Zhuliangozyma parablackwelliae. Next base: position 25,407 of record JAJMCF010001868.1, on the reverse strand, counting down.
AACAAAGGAGACCCACACGGCGGCGTCAGCAACAAATATAACGGCAACGTGCAAGCCCACAGCAACGACCAACGAGACCCAAAAGTGCAATTTTCTCCAAAGGAACTGCCAGCATAGAGTGGTTCTTCTATACTCCCCAATCTCGGCAAGGAGCTCCCGGTACACCGCCTCCTTGTCCTTGCCGAGTGTTTCCTTGGCGTCCGCCTTGGCATCCGCCTTCGCGTCCGCCTTGGCGTCTTTCTTGTGCACGAGCAATTCCACCGAGTAGGCAAAGTGGTCCGAGTACGAGCAGTTGTATGGCATGGGCAACTTACCGGTGAACTTTACTTGCGCATTCACGGGCGTGACCCTGGTTGCGTCGATCAAGGCATAGTCCAACCGACACGCTTCCCATAGCTCCCGTTCGCGTCTCCACGAATTCAACCGCGAGTTGCATGTCACGCCGGCAAGGAGTATTTGGTCCTGCGGCGTCATTTTGGCAATCGCCTTCACGGTGTCGTGGGTGCCGTTATCGCGGTTGAGCTCGTTCCAGCTATCGGTCAACCCGCCCTCTACCGTAAACAACTTGTATGGCAAGCTCCCAGGCTTGCTGTTCAAGTCCCCCACCTGAATAACGGCGTACCCGGCCCGCTTCAACATCCGCACGAGCTTGGCAAAATCCCACGCCTGGCATGCGCGGTGGGTAGAGTAGCTGGCGTCGCCGGGGCCATACGGCGCATGCATGTGCGAATTCAACAACGCAATCGGCATCGTGTCCGTGCCCTCGGGTGCCTGAAACACAGTCACGGCGATGCTCTTGCCGACATACCAATCGCCTCGGAAAAACGCCGACGCGCGTCCGTTGATGGGGAACCGGTACAAGAACGTTTCAGCAATGGGTAGTTTCGACAACACCGCCAACCCGGGCCCGGTGATTATACCCGACTTGAACACTCTTCGGTACGGGTACCGCTGGCTGCATGCCTGGTTGAGATAGTCCCAGTCCTCTTGACACCATAGCTCCTGCAATGCTACTATATCGTAGTCGTCTTCGGGGCTCTGCGGGTTGGCCAATTCGTCGGTGATGGCCCGTAGTCTTTCCTTTCTGTGCTTGGAGATGTACTTTAGTCCCCATGTGTTGAACGTGAGTAGCTTGACAGTGTGCTTGGGGGGTTGCAGTTGCAGTTGCAGTTGCAGCAGCAGCAGCTCCTGCTGCTCTATGCTCTCATCACGGTTCTCAACCGGTGTGTCCTCGCTCATTGTAAGGGGGTAAGGGGTTGGAGAGTATGTTTTACCACCCGTTTTTGCCTTTGTTATTTTTTTTTTTTTGGAGGCAGAAAATATAAACAAACAACAACAACCACAACAACCACAAACACAATATACAATGTCTGCATCGCTTGACGAGAGATACGATCGTTTAATCAACCAGCTAGACCAGTTTGATACGCTCCATCACGATATGGAGCTGTTTTCCAGCGGGTTGGACCGGGTGCTTTCGGCGAAACAACAACAAATCAACCAGCTCGAGCAGGACCACCAGCAGAAAATCAGCGGGTTGCTGAACAAAGAGAGCCAGCTCAGGAGGGAGCTAGAGACGTTGACGGGAAAGGAAGCCGATTTACAGCGCGAGCTTAAAAAGTCGCTCCTCTCACTCGAGCAGCAGAAGCAAAAGCTTGACGAGTTGGCCAAAAAGAAGGACGACTTGGTGTTGAGCAAACAATACTTGGACGACCGCATACGACAGTTGCACCAACTGATTGAAAAGACCAAGACCGAGTTTACCAAGACCAACGAGAATATACGCCAGCAACTGGCACAAACGCTTCCGGAGTTGGAAAAGTACGAACAATACCTCGGGTTGAGGATTGAGGCCCTTGGCGTGGACGTGTTGCGATTTAGCTTTTTCAACCTTGATCCGGAAAACTACGACCGCGAGTACTCGGTTGTTTTGAACGTTGGTGGCGATGCATACGTCGTGGCAGAAACGAACCCCGAGCTATCCTCTCAGGTGACCACGTCCTTGCAGGAGGACCTCAACAAGAGCAACCAGTTGGTGAAGTTCCTCAAGTCTATACGGACGATATTTTCCCAATCGAGCCTCACTTGATGTAGGATGCAGACTATATATTGTAATCAAGGTACGATTAGGAGAAGCAATTGCATGCGATACCACCTAGCAGAAACAGGGTAGCTTTGCCACGTGCTTCATATCCGCTCAATCCACCCTGTTTTCAAAGTCAAGTTCTTTGGTTCTGTGGTCTAGTTGGTTATGGCATTTGCTTAACACGCAAAACGTCCCCAGTTCGATCCTGGGCAGAATCATTTGAATTTTCTTTTTTTCTTTTTTCTTCTCTTTGCTGCGCCAAGAAGAGACTATGTCACCATGGGGCTGATCCAAAAACAAGGGATAGATGCTGCTATAGAGATGTGGGGGGATGACGACAACTGCAGGACTCGAACCTGCGCGGGCAAAGCCCAAAAGATTTCAAGTTGCCTAGAGATTTTGAACCAATGGTCCAGTGAAAGTCACGTGGCTGCACCCAGCGGGATAATCTCTACTCTACTCTATACACATCTACTTTGTCACCCGCTTGAGTCTGAGAATGACATAGAACCCCTCAATAAGGTGCATTGCGTACCAAACCCATCTCTGGTTCTCGGGCACTCTATACTTTCTGAGGTGGCCCCTGGTGAACCACAACAACTCGCCGAGATGCACGGCAAACAACCCAAGTATCCATTGAAGCGCGTTTCTCTCAAAACTGCCATAGGCGCTGGCCAAGGTAGCGGGTGCGTACTTTACCACCGCCTGGAAAACGGCATCGTTGGCAACGGCGCTCCTCAAAAGTGCCGGATTGTACGCGTTGGCAATCATGACCCCCCAGAGGATGTACATGTATGAGCTCGACAATGTGGGTCCGTAGATTTTTGTCAACCTAGTAATGGCAAACCCTTGTTCATTGGCACAGTACTTTGCCATGGCAACAAGCTTCCCCTTGATGTCCGAGTACGATTCAACCTTGATACTCTCGGCCTCAGCGGCATCGTTCCAATAGATTGCAAGTGTCTTTGTTGTGGTAGTACCGGCTGGCGACTTTACGTCGTAGTCAATCACCAACTGTTCCAAGTCGACCTTGGTGATGTGGACCGAGTCAAACACCAAGTTTTGCGGGTCAACGTCGGAGTAGACAACGACATAGTCATTCAAGGCCAACTGGTGGTCCTTGTTCATATGGGAGATGATTCTAGCCGTAGGGTCTGCCATTGTTGGTGGGAAGAAAGTGGGTGGCAAAACAGTGTTTGACAGGTGGGTTTAATCCAATTGAAGGGGCGGTTTGGCTTGTGATTTTGATTTTTTATTTTTCTTCCAACATTTGGGTTTCGTTTCGTTTGGGTTGGGGGTTGGGTTGGAGCTACTCCATGAACTTGGTGCTACGAGTTACTCCCATGAAGTCACTACTCCACAAGCCCGGCACTGCTGGGTGGACTGGTCGGTGATGAGATGTGCTAGGTATAGTATAGTATAGTATAGTATAGTCACGGGGGCTTAGTGGAGGCAAACAATAGGATTTGTACCTCTCCCCGTCACCGTCTGGTTGCAACCGGCGAGTGACTGGGGCAGTCACTATCTCATTCCTTAAGTAACCTTTTTCAGCCAGTGGCATGTTCAGCAGTTGCATCATCAAAACAGTTTGCGTGTCACCTGATTGCTGCACGAGAAGGAGAAGAAAAAAAAAAAAAAAAGTTATACCGATGAATGGAATATAAAAAGCCGCTCCCGGTAACGATGGCCGTCCCCAATTGCACATACACCCAATAACAGCAACAAGAAAGATATAATGTTACAATTACCCATCTACAATGGCAGCCAGCGGAATGGCTTGCATAGGAAAAAGTCGGCATTCAGAGACAACCAAGACCTATGCCACATCAAACGAGACGACTTTAACATCTCCCACAAGTTGGCCGACGAGATAAGCTATATCCTTTGGTTGGAGGATATGCACGCTAGCATGCAAAACTGCCCGCAATTCCAGTCGTATGTGGTATTGGACTTGATCCCATTGCACGGCTACGACGCTCAGTATGAGGATAAAGTGGCCCGCGCCAAGCAGGAATGCTTCACCAACTCGCTCGTCAACCGGTACTTGAACCAGCAGTTGTTCCAGTCCATCGACTACAAGTACTACAACTTGGTGTCGTTCAACAACACCTTTGCCGACAACTTTGAGGCGCTAAAGTTTTACTTCCACAACCGAATCACGTACGCCTACTTCCTACAACTAGAGCGGGAGCTCAAGCTCGAGTTGAGCCAGTTGTTGGACTATTTCCAAAACCTCGACCACCTCGCCAAGGTGTACGAGTTTGTGTTCCACATCACCCCCAGCAGCGACTTGACCATCGAGTGGGTGATGAAAAGTTTGGGCCCTCAGCATGGGGACATTTTGAGAGATATCCAGATGCACTGGGAGCAGATCAACAAGGATCCGGTGCTCATACGGCGGATTTTGAACAAGTACACTTGCAGAAGAAGAAGGAGGAGCAGTATTAGCTCCTGAGTGGTTGCAGTGTGCAAACGCCGAGAAAAAAAAAGCCTATATGTAGTAATATGTATGTAACGTCAAATAAAAGGACAACACCAATGAAGGCAGCTGTAAAGTCGGAAAACTCATACGAGGTCAAACAAGTGCCCGAGCCCGTCATCAACGACGACCAGCTCTTGATAAAGGCAGAGGCATATGCTATGAACCCCTTGGATTGGAAGAGTCTTGGCATGCAGAGCTCCGGGTCCGTTGGCGGCTGCGATGCCAGTGGGGTAGTTGTCAAAGTGGGCGGCAATGTGCATGGAATATTCAGCGTTGGTGACCACGTATCCACCTACCTCAACTGTTTTTTGAAGCACGACGCCGGCGCCTTTGCCGAGTATGTCGTTGCTAGTCCATTGACCACCATCAAGTATGGCGGCTCTTTGGCGGGAAGCTTGCCCCCAGGAACCGTTCCCTCTGGCCCCATTGCCACGTTTGAAGCGGCAGCTTCGATCACCTTGAGCTTGGCCACCGTTGTGTCATCCTTGGCCATTGATTTGGATGTCAGCAGCAGCAGCAGCAGCAGCAGCAGCAGCAGCGACTCTCCCAACAAGTGGATATTGATCTGGGGCGGTGCCACGTCAGCAGGGTCATTGGCCATCCAATTGGCAAAAGTGGTTTACGGGTTGAAAGTGGTCACCACCGCGTCGGCCAAGAACTTTGAGTACGTCAAGCTGCTTGGAGCAGATGCCGTGTTTGACTATCGCTCCTCCCATGTCGTTGACCAAATCAAAGAGGTGGTGAGCGGGGGCATTGCTTATGTCTTTGACACGGTCTCGACTCCAGAAACCATGCAGTTGGCGTACGACGCCGCCGCCGAGTCGACCCTGCCAGTGGCATGCAACAACCTCAACTTTATCACCAAAAGGGACATTATCGTCAAAAGTGATCGAGACGATGTGTTTACCTGCACTTACGGGGGTGCCGTCTGGGGCGATGCCTTGGACTTTGCTGGCGTGCACGTAGAGTTTACCCCTGCCCAAATTGAAACGTTTAAGCGGGTATGGAAAGGCTTGCCCATGGAAAAGTTGAGAGCCCCCAACTTGAAAGTGTTGCCGCCGGGGTTGGAGTCGGCCACTGAAGGTCTTGACTTGGTCAAGAAGGGTGTGAGTGGAGAGAAGGTGGTGTTTAGAGCATAAGTAAAAGGTATAGACGAAAGAGCTCCCATATTTTCAGCCTGGAGATGCCCACTGGTGTTTACTCTCCTACGTTTATTGGCAACTTGTCCGAGTGGTTAAGGAGAAAGATTAGAAATCTTTTGGGCTTTGCCCGCGCAGGTTCGAGTCCTGCAGTTGTCGTTATTTTTTTTTTTTGTCTTGGTGGCTATACAACAACATCAATCAATGTATGTCTACACTCCCCAAAGTGACCCAGTTGGTGACCTCGCCCTCGCATAGAACCAACTTGAGCACACCCCCATCCCACCCGTACCCATTATCCACCAACTCATCCGAGTCGCAGTTTTCAATTCCCAAATAGTCCAGTATTCTCGTCTTGATTGTTCGCCACAATGCACTGTCAATGGGGTAGATGTTGCTATACACGAGCGACAAGTGCGGGTCATACGTCTCGGCCCACTCGGCGGCCTTGTAGGCAGCGGCCTGCTGGATAAACTGGGTGTCAAACTGTTTTGGTGCAATTTCCCGATCCTTTTTGGATGGCTTTCTCTTGATGGTGTTGCCGTGCGAATCTTGCGCGTACAAGTGCGGGTTTTGCTTCTGGTTCTCACGCTCAATGTCCTCGGGCAAAATCACAAAGAGCTCGCGGATAATCTGGGCAAAGGAAACGAGGTTGGGGTCTTTGGCGACTTGAAAGTACAACTTTTTGAAAAACACCCGTTGCGAATTGACCCTCCCGAGCGTCACCAAGTTGGCGTGGTTCTTGGGCAACGACGTCAATGCCACCGCCGACGCGCTAAGGATTCTATCCACGTCGTCTCTTGTCTCGTCGGCATTGGCCAAGTCAATGGCTATGTTGGTGGTGATGGTGATGTGGGGCTCAAACCGCGGCGGCTGGCCGGGGAACAAGGTATTGAGCGAGCTCATCAACGTGGTGAGTTTATCGTGGCTCAACGTGTTGGGTCTGGGACAGAGCCATAATGCAACACCTAAACCTTGGTTAGCCAAGCTCGTATAATTGATATATCTCGTTGTGTACATACCCATGGCTTGATGCTTGGTGTGTTTGGTTACGGTTGGTGTTGGTGATTGGTTTATGTCTCTGGTTATGAACAAAAAAATGGCGTGCCATTTCTCGCAAATGGAATATTTTTATTCTATTCTACTTAGTACTTACTGGTCAAGACATCTACACCCTGGACAGCACTGGCGTCGACAAACCAATTGACACTGGTGGTGCCCAACTCATTGACCAACTTGCTCGGCAACTCGCTATCCTTGACCGTAAAGATCTCCTTCAAAATTGGCGCCTTGCCTGCCCCCTCAGCGACAAATGCAATGGACCCAGCACTTTCCAACACCGGAAATGTGATTGTGATCCTTCTTGGCGGCGGCTTGGGCGAGTCGCTGATGTACGACACATGGGCGCTCCTTTCGTGCAATAACCGGTGGCCGGGGAACAAGGAGCAAGTATGTCCATCGGGACCACACCCCAACAAAATCACGTCAAACTTGGATGGGAGGATAGCGGCGTATTTCCAAGCAATCTCCTCGTCCTTGGCGGTATCGGCCCCATCAACGAGCCCATCATGGCCCGTCAAAAGCGACGCGTCAATGGCGTTCACCTGGGGAGGCTTGGTACCTACGGGCAAGTTCTTCAACACCAATTCGTTAAACAAGCCGTAGTTGGAGTCGGCATGGTCTAATGGCACCAACCTTTCGTCAGAAAAGTAGACATCCCACTTGTCCCATTGAACGTCCCGGCCAATCTCTTGGTTGTCAATAAGGGCCTTTTTCAACACTTTGCCCAAAGATCCACCAGATACGGCAATCTTAAAGGACCCTGACTTTAAGGCCTTGTTCTGCTGGGTGAGAATGTATCTCCCAACGGCATTGGCAACGTCAGTTGACTCGGAGTAGGCAAACACTTGGGCAGACATGGCGGTGGAGGAGTGGAGAGGGCGTAGTCGGTGGAGGCCGAGCAGATGAGAGAACTGATGACTAGAGGGCTCTCTCATTTTTTTTCTTTTTCTTTTTCCTTTCGTTGCTTCCTCTATTTCCGGCCCGCTTGGACCGTTAAACGGCGTGCCTCCTCCTACACACACACCACACTACCTTACTCACACACACCACACTAACCTTACTCTAGATATTGCGCGTACTCCGCACTGTCCTTGATCTTGTTGATCATAAACTTTTCCAACTTGTTGGCGTTCTTGTAGTACGTCGTGGTTTCGCCGTTGTATGCACGACAATTCTTAAAGATCAACTTTGTGTCGTACAAAAACTGGTCAAACGAATCGTACTTGTCGTTTTCTAGCTTCGACTCCATGGTACCCAAATCCATTGGCTCCTTAATCACCTCGTAGTAGTCGGGGACCTCCTCCTTGTTGACGGCCACAGCAAAGGGCCACGCCGAAGGGTGGTTCTGCATCTCTGAAAACAAAGTAACCATAAAGTTGTAGTGCGGGCCGCGCTTGGGCTTTTGCGCTAGCTTATCCATCTCCTCCGACCATCCGGCTTCAAGCAAGCCCGGGATCTCCTTGGGGTTGAGCGTGACATTCTTGTTTGTCTTGAACACCTGCAACCCCGCACGCACCACATTCGACTGCGATCGCGACTTGATCTTTCTCTCGATTGCCGCCTTTTGGAGCAACAAAATCTTGCCCGAGTCCAAGTACCTTAGTATGGAGGGTAGCATCGAGCACTGCATAAGCGTACCGCCCTCGTAATCCTTGATGTAGCCCATCCACACGCTCTTGTCCAAGGTGATCTCCTTGGTGAAGCCCTGCTTCTTAAAGTAGCCAATGGCGTAGTTGTCGGCATACGTGAGAAAGTACTTTATTGGCGATGTGGCACGAACATAGTCCTTCAAGTGGTTCATCAAGTGGGCACCATACCCCCTGACCTGCTCCGTGGACGAGATGGCACAAAACACAATTTCGGCAAACTCTCGATTGTTGAAGGGCCGGTACGTTATCCCCCCGACAACAGTGAGCGGTTTTCTCACCACCGCCATGGATAAATGCGACCGGTCGTAAACCAACCGCGAAATGTACTCGCGAGGCATCTTGGGCAACTGTTTTTGGAAAATGTTCTTGAGCCCAGTCAAGACAATCAAGTTTTCGCGCGTATTGTCGTTATTCACCACTCGAAACTCAATCTTGCCCTCCTTTTCTTCAATGACCGATGGCCGCTCTTTGAATGTGTACACCTGGCCATCGAAATTGAATGTTGTTATTCGTTTCCTCTCCTCTTCTGCTTCATCGTCGTCGTCGTTTTCCTCTTCCTCTTCCTCCTCCTCCTCCTCATCTTCCTCTCCATCCTCTGCCTCATCCTCCCCATCTTCATCCCCCTCATCCTCCTCATCGTCGTTTTTGTTTTTGTTTTTGTTGTTGTTGCTGTTGCTGTTGCTGTTGCTGTTGCTGTTGCCGTTGGCGTGGTTATTGTTCTTACCTCCCATCTTGGTGTCACCGCTTTCTCGACTCCCCTCTTTGGTATCTTCCTCCTCGTCGCCGTTGGCTGCACCATCAATCTCCGTTTCCACTTTCTTTTCGACTTTCATCTTTTTGTTCAACGGCACGTCATCCTCGTCGTCCGATTTGACCGATGCAGCTCTTTTCCTGTCCACCATGATGTCTATGGCTGGTGTGTGTTGTTTTGAACTGTTGGATCAACACATGCTGACATTTTGGGATTCCCACACGACAAAAAAAGAGTGTCTCCCACTCACGTGACCGGCAACAGCGATGAGTAAAGTAAAAAAAAAAAAAAATTATTACAAGGGCAAACACCATTACTAATTCACCACACACAAACATGTCGAATTATACTCAGATGACCGTACAGGATCAGCAGGAGGGCCCAGTAGCCACCGTGTTGTGCTGCAACTGTGGTGTGCCCATGGACGGGTCTACCGGGCTCGTCATGTGCTACGACTGTATCAAGCTCAATGTCGATATCACCGAAGGTATACCCCGTGAAGCCAACGTCTCGTTCTGCCGTAACTGTGAGAGGTTCTTGCAGCCACCGGGCCAGTGGATCCGAGCTGAGTTGGAGTCTCGTGAGTTGTTGGCGCTTTGTTTGAGAAGGCTAAAGGGATTGAACAAAGTGAGGTTGGTTGATGCGTCATTCATCTGGACCGAGCCGCATTCGAGAAGAATCAGGGTCAAGTTGTCGGTCCAGGGAGAGGCCATGGCCAACACGATTGTGCAGCAAACATTTGAGGTTGAGTATGTGGTGATTGCCATGCAGTGCCCCGACTGTGCCAAGAGTTACACCGCCAACACTTGGAGGGCCACGGTCCAGATCAGACAGAAGGTGCCCCACAAGAGAACTTTCTTGTACCTCGAGCAGTTGATCTTGAAGCACAATGCGCACGTTGACACCGTTTCCATCCAGGAGAGCAAGGATGGGTTGGATTTCTTTTACGCGCAAAAGAACCACGCCGCCAAGATGGTGGACTTTTTGACCGCCGTGGCTCCCGTCAAGGTGAAGAAGTCCGAGGAGTTGGTGTCGACCGATATCCAATCGGGCTCATCGAGCTACAAGTTCTCGTACTCGATCGAGATTGCCCCCATTTGCCGTGACGACTTGGTGGTGTTGCCCAAGAAGCTCGCGCACTCGATGGGGAACATCTCGCGGTTGGTGTTGTGTAACAAGGTCAGCAACTCCATGCAGTTTATCAACCCCAACAACTTGCAGGCGCACGATTTGCAGGCGCTGGTGTATTGGAGAGCGGCCTTCCCCAGCTTGTTGGACGCCACTCAGATGGTGGAGTTTATCGTGTTGGACGTTGAGCCCACGGGGGATGTTAGGGGCAAGTATGTGTTGGCCGATGTTGAAGTGTGTCGTGCCAGCGACATGGGTGTGAATGACCACAGCTTTTACGTGAGGACGCACTTGGGTGCGCTTTTGCACCCTGGCGACAGTGTGTTGGGGTACTACTTGGCAAACACCAACCTCAACTCGGACTTGTGGGACACGTTGGACACGGACAACACGCCCGAGGTGGTGTTGGTCAAGAAGCACTACGCCAGAAAGAACAAAAAGTCCAAGAACAGAAAGTGGAAGTTGAAGAGAATGGCCAAGGAGCACAATGACATTGTTGCCAACGACGACTCGAGGCAGGCTAAGCAAGAGCAGGAGAGAGCCGAGAGGGACTACGAGTTGTTCTTGCAGGAGTTGGAGGAGGACGAGGAGTTGAGACAGACCATCAATTTGTATAAGCATAAGGACGACCAGCAGGCAGCAAGAAGGAACCAGGAGCCCGAACATGCCGAAACCGACATGTCTGATGACGAAGACGCCCCTGAAATTGACATTGATGAGTTGCTTGACGAATTGGATGAAATGCACTTGGACTAAACAGAAGGAAAAAAAAAGAATAAATAAATAAGCAACAACTATAATCCTTATCTCTAACCACAATGTATCTCCAGACGCAATCGTTTGTGGAGTCTTCATTCTTCACCAAGCTATCGCAGTTGAAGCTCGACGAGTTTAAGCTAGACCAGCTGAGTATACCAATCAGCGGGTTTATGGCCCACCCCAGCAAGCTCAACAAGTTTAACGACACCCCCACACTCTCGTTGGATGACGGCAGCTTTGCCGCACACCCCCCTGCAAATGACGAGCACAGAGTGGTAATACAAGGGCTGCTCTACAATGTCAATACCATGGAGGAGTTTAAGGCGGCGGACAAGTTGCAGCTACTCAACCAATGGGGGTCGGAAGTGCAGAAGGGGGTTGATAGTGCGGGTGGCAGCACAGACTACCGCGCGTTCAACAAGTTCTACGTCTTGTGCTACGGAGATTTGAAAAAGTACAAGTTTTACTACTGGGTGGCATACCCGGTATTGAACACAAACTGGTCTGTCCAGGAGGAGTACGAGGTAGACGGTTGCGAGTTGACCGAGCTTGTGGAAAACAAGTTGGTGGCGGGCACGTTCCACCAATTCTTTCAGCGGTATGGAGGAGAGTTGCACGAGTCCATTGACCTTGACCAGAAAGCCGAGTTTGTGTTTGTGGATACGTGCGCCAGGAACGACAAGAATGTGTCTGCCCAGCTCAAAAACTACTTGTACCTCCTTGCCAAGAAGGGACTAACCAAGGTGCTGGTGGTTGTTTACCGCCACCGCCACCGTGGTCTCTCCTTTGGCCAGGTGCTAGCGTTGGAGCTGTTTAAAGAGCCACTCAAGATTACGGGGTGGGAAAGGACGAGCCAGGGCAAGCTTGGACCCAAATTGGCGGACTTGGGTCCGTTGATCGACCCGGCCCAGTTGGCGGACCAGGCGGTTGAGCTCAATCTCAAGTTGATGAAGTGGAGAATCATGCCCGACATCAACCTCGACATAATCAAGCAGCGGGTGCTACTCCTTGGCGCCGGTACCTTGGGCAGTTATGTGGCGAGGGCGTTGATGGGCTGGGGCGTGAGAGACATTACGTTGGTCGATAGCGGCAGAGTGTCGTACTCGAACCCGGTGCGGCAGCCGTTGTTTGCATTCAAGGATTGTTTTAGTGACAATGGCCAGGGGGTATACAAGGCGCCGAGAGCCGCTGAAGCGTTGAAGGAAATCTTTCCCGGCGTCAACTCACGGGGCGTGGTCATGGAAGTGCCGATGATTGGCCACGGCGTGTCGGGCGGCGGCGGTGGCGGCGGCGGCGGCGACGACAGTAAACAGAAGGCCAATTTCGAGGCATTGCGCCAGTTGTTGGACGAGCACGACGTGGTGTTTCTACTAATGGACTCGCGGGAGTCGCGGTGGTTGCCCACGCTCCTTGGGGCAGCCAAGGACAAGATTGTCATCAATGCGGCGCTTGGGTTTGATAGCTATTTGGTAATGAGGCACGGAAGCATAAAGCAGGACAGGGACACGCGTCTTGGGTGCTACTATTGCAACGACGTGGTTGCCCCCAACGATAGCTTATCTGACCGGACCTTGGACCAGATGTGTACGGTGACGAGACCCGGGGGCGCCTTGATGGCGAGCGCACTCGCGGTGGAGTTGATGGTGTCGGTGCTCCAGCACCCACAGGGCAAGTTGGCACCGCAGGGGGACTCGAGCAAGTTTGGATCGGTGCCGCATCAGATTAGAGGGTTTTTGCATGGTTTCACCCAAACCAGCTTGCATGCTCCAAACTATAACCACTGCTCCGCCTGTTCCCATTACGTTGTTGACGAGTACGAAAAGAATGGGTGGGATTTCGTTGAGCGGTGCCTCGGCGACTCGGCATACCTTGAAGAAGTGTGTGGGTTGACAAAGGTTCAGGAGGAGGCCGAGAAAGCGGCAGCGCAGTTGATAGACGAACTATCTCTTGAAGACGATGAAGACGGCGAGTGGTTGTCATAAACAATACACATCTGGGCTCTAGTAACGCGCGGTTGTATCATTTTCTCTCAGAACCAAAACAACCAAAAAAAAAAAAAATGTAAACAAAGCAATCACAACCAAAACCCATGTCATCGTTCATAAACACATCGACACCATTGAGGGACCATATCCACCGAGACTACGTCACACTAGACGAACGGTCGAGCAGTGTTGCGTCACTGTGTATACAGCCTGCTTCCAGGCGCCACAATCTAAAGACACAAGCACCGCTATTGGGCCAGATTTCCGACTTGAGGATCCAACAGGGGTTGATCATCAAGGACCTCATTTTCGCATTGCTCGGCTACGAGGGTTTTTATATCCAGCACAGCCGGCACTATAACCCTGCAAGCTTGGATTCGCGCATAGACGGGCCAGACTACAAGATTGCCAAGAACCTCGACATTAGTTTAAAGATCATCACCAAGAAGCTCGTGCGGTTCGGCAAGTACTATAGCGGGTTGGTGGCGTTTGCCCAAGAGTATGACAACAAAGAGTACGGGAGGGTTGTGCAAAAGTTTTGCTTTTCCATTGCCGAGAGCTTGCGCGGGTACAAGCAAGTGGTTGTGAATGTCGAGCGGGAGTTCAAGCACAATGCCAGCCTCAACCTCACGATGGTGGACCATATGCTACATCAGGAGGCGGGCAACACGTTGACGCACTTGTACCAAATCGCCTGTGAGATACACCGGATAAGCGTGCACCGCAAGAGCGTGGACGGGAGGGGCGATATTGAAACGGGTCCGGGCAACACGTCCGTGGACCCCAACGTGTACTTTGAGAAGCTCGGGGTGTGCAAGGGCGGGCTCGCTTTGCAGGTGATACAAGAAAGAATGGCGTACTACAAGGGTGACCCAATGTCGCTTGGATTTCTCACCAAGTTGTTTGACACCGTGAGCCGCGACTATGTGGACATGCTCAACCAGTGGTTGACCGAGGGGGTGATTGACGACCCGTTTGACGAGTTTATGATTCGGGAAAAGAGGATCCCGGACTCTTTCAAGACGATTTTTGAAAACAAGAGCGAGTACTACTGGAACGAGTTGTTTTTGATCAAAGCCGATGGGTTGCTCGCTCAATTCAAGGTGAACAAGCTCCTCCCCAACAAGGTGTTGAACACGGGCAAGTACTTGAACATTTTCAAACGGTGCACCGGACTAAACAACTTTGAAAAGTTGGGCGAGGGGTTGCAGGGCGTGAGCAGTCTAACTGCGCCCGACTTGGAGCTCAAAATTGACATGTTTCACCAACGAGCCAATAAGTTGTTGATGAAGCTACTATTTGAGGGGTACGACTTGCTGGGACTTGTCCAAGTTTACCAAACGCAGTTTTTATTCAGCGAGTCGGCAAACATTGACAGTTTTATAAGCCTGGCGTTTGCCGAGCTTAAGCGGAACAAGGGAGTGGTGTCAACGTCCCGGTTGGAGAAGCAGTATTCCAAAGTGTTTAAGCGAAAGGTGGACAACAAGGTCGGCACCAGACCGAGCATCTACGATGTTCTTCAGGAGAACCAAAAGTTTGCCATTTGTTCAGATTCGTTTTACAAAATCGCCCAGGAGTTGATGGAGGCGAAGCTGGAGTTTTGGGGCGGCCACTTGCTCCAGAGATCGGTTGACGACATCGCGTCGCCGCCACCGCTGACGGCGGGGTCGCACACGGCTCTGGTGCAGGCACCCGCTTCCAATGACAACGCCAATAATGAGCCGACGGTGGCCAGCGTCGACTTGACCCTTGCGCGGCCGTTCCCGTTGAACTTGGTGTTGAACCAGCAGTTGTCGTACCAGTACGAGATCATGTTCAAATTGTTGGTGATTATAAAGTTTTTGACAAAGTACAATAGCACCAACTGGCAGGAGATCAACTACTCGACGGTGTGGAAGCATCCGGGGTATACGCCCAAGGCGAGGAAATGGATATTGCGGTGTCGTGCGTTGCATTCGCGCGTGAGAAGCTTTGCGGTGGAATTGCAGAGCTACATCATGTACGATGTGGTTGAGTTTAATTTCGGCGACATTAGGGCGTTGTTGGCAGAGACGCGGGAAAAGTTGGCGAGCTCGGACTTGGGCTCCAGCATGGAGCAGGGGCAACAACAGCAGCAACAACAGCAGCAACAGCAGCAACGCAACAGCAACAACAGCAGCAACAGCAGCATCCACTTTTCAACACGTCCACTATGCTTGGCACCTTCAACAGCAACGCCATCTTTGATTCCAAGATCCACGCTGCTAAATCGCGGTCAAGCAGCAAAAGTCTCATCACGGTTGACCAGTTGATTGCTAGGTTGTCCGACTACACAACCACATTGATCAACGACTCGATGGTGACCCGTGCTGATTCTCTCAAACAGCTACACCAAATGTTTGATTTCATGACCCAGTTCAACAACTACATTGTGCAGTGCAAAAAGGTGTTGATCCAGTGTGACCAGCAGCTCTTTGACCACTATTCGCGCGAGTACCCGGACAAGTTCAACAAACCCATGGATGACGAGCTGATTGCCAAGCGGATCGATAACCTCACTGGTACGCTCTTGCTCCACCAGGACACGTTTTGCAACCACCTTGGCGAGTTTCTCGCCACCATTCGGCGGTTGGGGGAGAGGGAAAACAAAAACTTGTTGGATCTTAGCGACAGGCTCGAACTCTGCTTTCCTGAATAATAAAAATAGTGTATACACCTAACTCATATCCTCGTCCGTGGCCTGGGCATTCAACTCTTTAATGATGGCGTCGGTCTTTTCGTCGGTATAAACCTGGAACCCGCCGTCAACAGTGACGCTGGCCAACTGGGCATTCTTGCAGTCCAACTTTTCCTCCATAACTTGTTTCAAAATCTTCAACGCCAACAACTCAGCCTCCTTCAACGTCAAACTCTTGTGATACTCGTTGTTCAACTCGGCCTGGGCGCCCTCGCTGCCGCTGCCAATGGCCTTGGCCTCGTACCGGTAAAACGTGCCCGAGGGCTCGGCATGGTACAATTGCGGGCCCTTTTCCTTATCGACGCCAGCAATCAACAACGCCACCCCAAACGGTCTCGACATCAACCGTTTCTCGCCGCCTGCGCCCTCGCCGAACCGCAACGCCAAGTCGCACACCGATTGCGTCAAGCTCTCAACGCCAATTTCCTCATCATAGTATAAATTGTGGGTCAAGGACGATACGCGGGCGTGGTCAATCATTGACCTAGCGTCGGCAGTCAACCCCG
Source organism: Zhuliangozyma parablackwelliae (assembly GCA_030585045.1). Taxonomy (NCBI): domain Eukaryota; kingdom Fungi; phylum Ascomycota; class Pichiomycetes; order Serinales; family Debaryomycetaceae; genus Zhuliangozyma; species Zhuliangozyma parablackwelliae. The sequence continues at coordinate 9,144 of JAJMCF010001868.1, read as the reverse complement.
ACATGGCACAGCCAATATGTTTGTCCACCTCCACGATCTTTTCAATCGACGACGATTCAAGAAGGGACGAGGTGACTCGCTTTTCCACGCCGAGAATGACGCCCTCGGAGGTGGATATGCCAATGGCGGTGGACCCGAGCTTGATTGCCTCAAGCGAGTACTCGACTTGGAATAGTCTGCCCTCGGGCGAGAATGTAGAGACACCACGGTCGTATTCACTTCTTGTCAAAAACATTTGGTGGTTGTGGTTGTGGTTGGTGTGCGTTTTTCTGGTGGCGGTTTTTTTCAACCACTATACCAAACTTGGTTCACGCACTACATAGTATTCTGTAATATACAAAGCTCTATACCTAACAACTACAGACTTAGTTTGGGATTGGGGCCAATTGGACAATCTTTTCAGCAGCTGGGTCCAAGTCTTCGAAAGCATGCAAGTTCAAGCCGGACTTGGCAATCAACTCGTTGGCTTCCAGCATGTTGGTGCCCTGCAATCTAACGACAACGGGGATTTGCAACTTGAAGTTCTTGGTGGCAGCAATCAAACCTTGGGCGACATAGTCGCATCTAACGATACCGCCAAAGATGTTGACAAAGATACCGTTAACCTTGGGGTCAGACAAAATCAACTCAAATGCCTTCTCAATGGTTTCTGGGGTGGCAGTACCACCGCAGTCCAAAAAGTTGGCTGGGGCACCGCCGTACAACTTGATAATGTCCATGGTGGCCATGGCCAAACCAGCGCCATTGACAATGTTGGCAATGTTACCGTCCAACTTGATAAAGTTCAAGCCGTACTTGGAAGCCTCAGCCTCTTGGGGGTCTTCTTGGGTGGGGTCTCTCCACGAAAACACCTCCTCTTGTCTAAAGGAGGCATTGTCGTCAAAGCCCAACTTGGCGTCCATGGCCAAAACCTTGTGGTCTGGGGTCTCAGACAATGGGTTGATCTCAACCTGGGTACAGTCACGTTCGATAAAACAGTTGTACAAGCTTTGGATGGTCTTGGCAGCTTCGGGGATGGCCTGTTGGGTGAATCCCAAAACAGAGGCAATCTCGGTGGCCAACTTGTCAGAAACACCTTCTTCCAATGGCACGGGGAAGGTCTTGATGGCGGAGGGGTCCTTGGCGGCGACACCTTCAATGTCCATACCACCTTGGGCGGAGGCAACAATGACGGGGGTCTGTTGGGCTCTGTCCATCAAGATGGCGACATAGGCTTCAGACTGGGCGTCTCTTCTCTCGACAACGTAGACGGCGGTGACTTCCTTACCGGCGGCGCCGGTTTGCTTGGTGATGATCTTGTGGTTCAACATTTGGCTGGCCAAGTCCTTGGCCTCTTCGGGGGAGGAGATCAACTTGACACCGCCCTGCAAGCCAGAGTCAAAGTGACCCTTACCACGGCCACCGGTCAAGGCTTGGGCCTTGATGACCAATTCCTTGGAACCAACCTTTTTGGCGGCCTCAAAGGCGCCTTCTGGGGTGGTGGCAGCGTAACCAGTGGGGATTGGGACGCCGTACTGGCTCAAAAGAGCAGCGGACCGGTACTCGTGCAAGGACAAGAATCTCTTTTGCTGAGTAGCAGACTACGTGGTGTTAGTATGTGGATCAGGGAGATGAGGACAGGACACGGTGGAAGGATACCCATACCGTGTTTGGCCCACAGGGGGGGTGGGCCTCGCGGTCGTCGTCCTCCTCTCTTTACCGCGCAAGTCGGTGAGGCAAATGAATCCTCAGGCAATTCGTGACATACTCTCGAGATACGGGCAATGGATCTAGACAACATGGTTTGGTGAATAGTTATGGTGGTGGTGGGTTGTGGTGAGTTGTGTTGATTGGGAAAAGGAAAACGTTGGGAGGGAAAAAAAAAAATTCACATTGCAGAAACGCCAATGCCGCTTTGCCTTTTTCTTTTTTTGTTGGCTGTAAAGGGGAGAAAGTAGAGGGAGACAGTCCGAGGTTGCCAACGCCGGACTGGTGAGAGCCACTGGCCCACACACAGACAGTATCTACACTAGAGAGGCACCACAGCACTGACCACCACTCTATACTACGCTTCTCATTGGTCAACACCCGGGGTGGGAAGGCCAACTCTTTTTTTTTTTTCTTTCCTCCCCTCTTTTTTTTTTTTGGCCCCAACCCGAGATTCCTACTTTGTCCGGGAATCGGAAAATCTGTCAAACGTGGGAGAGCCTGTTGTAGTTGTTGATTGCACACCAACCACAACGGGAGACCATGCTCTGATGGTGGTCACAGTGCTGGTGGTGGTGCTCGTGCTGCTGCTGTTGCTGTTGCTGATGCTGATGCTGGTGCGTCTTAGTATCTTCTCATTCACCCATTGTGGAGAATCAGGGGGTAGAGGAGCCACTCCTCATTATTTGCCCCTATTGTCTATATTGCATCACAGACGCTTCTTCAGTTGGTGAACCCAACGAGACGTATACTCTCACGCTATGTAAGTTGTGACAAGTGCTTGTCCTTGTCATTATACCCCACTGCCTCTACTGCCACAGGAGCCACCTTTCTGTTTCCCTAAGGAGACAGAAAAAAAAAAAAGTAGCAGCACCTCATCACACAAATCACACAAATCAAGCATGGCCAAACCAAAGACTATACGGCCACGGCCAACGTACGATGAAGAATCGTCGGGTGACGAGATAGGATACACTCTGAACAAGCGGAAGGCTCACGATTCAGAAGACGAGGAGCTTTCCACGATCTCCTTTGGGACGTTGAACAAGGCACAAGCAAAGATATCAAGAAATGAGGACCAGTCTTCCGATAGCGACGACTCAGACTCGGCTCCTGAAGAGACCACTGTATCCAGGAGACCTAGCAAATCCATTGGTAACAACAAGAAGCGGAGCAAGCATGCGCCGCTGGAGTCGTCGGCCAAGAAACCAGTGTCGCGTATAAGGGATATACCAGGGTTGCCCCCCAGGAGACAAGCTGAGCACACCGATATCAGGTTTGACGCCGCATACGGCAAGGCCGATTTGCAGCGGGCGAGGAAGGACTATGCATTTTTGGATGAGTACCGACAACAGGAGATCAAACAGATGGAGGACATTTTGAAAAAGAAACAGGGCAGCAACCACAACAACAGCGGCAGCCAGTTGACCGAGTACGAGAGAGAGGAGGTTAAGCTCAGGCTACAGAGTTTAAAGTCGCGGTTGGACACATTAAAGAATCGCGATTTGGAGACCCAGATCCTTACCCAGCACAAGAAACAACTGATGGAGAACTTCAAGGCCGGCAAGTCGTTGCAGCCCTACTTTCTCAAGCGCAGCGACAAGAGAAAGATTTTGCAAAAGGCCAAGTTTGACACCATGAAGCCCAAGCAGAGAGAAAAGGTTATGGAGAGAAAGAGAAAGAAGAGATTGGGCAAGGAGTTTAGACAGTTGGAGTTTAACCCCAATCGGAACCAGTGAATTGAATTGATTAGAAAGATGGGGGTGTTGCATTATACATCTATAAAGAGTTTACTTCAAAAAAAAGTTATCAAAAACAAGGGGATATGTGGAAGGGATGGGGAAAGCAGAACCTACTTTTTATTTTCATTGGCAAGCCAGTCCTCGTAACTACCAACGTAATTGCCTCTCTTTTTGTATCCAAACGTGCTGGCCAACTCTTCAGCAGCGGTGGATCTCACTCCACCGAGGCAATAAAACACCAACTCCTTGTCACTGTCTGGCTTTTCAAACCCAAAGTTTTCCTGGAAATCTTCTTCCGACAAGTCCAATGCGCCCGGGCTGGACTTGAACGGAAGGTTGATTGCCCCGGGTATGTGTCCATCGCCAAACTCAACCGGCTCTCTAACGTCAACAAGCACCGTGTTGGGAAACTTTTCCGGGTGGACCGCCAACTCCTTAATGTCCTGGTAATTGTACTGCTTGGCCTCGGGTGACGCAGTCAACACGCTATAGGACCGGGCAAACGCATTGGCAATTGTCTTTCCACGGGTGGCGTGGAATATGGATGGGTAAGATACCTGAGATGATCTAGATAAATACCGGGCGGGGGCGGGGGCAATGAAACTGATTGCTGCTTGTCTTGTGGCTCTGTTTCTGACAATCGGAGCAAATGCTCTAGCTGATGTTCTAATGGGCAACATTGGGCGGAGGGGAGGAGGAGGGGGGGGAAGTGGTGCTGTACGACTAAAGATAAGTAGCTTCTGGTTCAATTGAATTTTTCTCGCCTGTCGGGATTTCCAGAGGGAAAATTTTTCTGGTTGAGTGTGACACACACACACTATCTCTTTCTCTCCCCTTCTCCCCCCTTCTGCAAACACAAGAGCCATGCTTACCGTGTTGAAACCATTTTTATTGAATTGCAAACTAATATATAAAGAAAGGAGAAGCATACAAACAAGTATACACCCCCAAAACAAACAAAAGAAAACTCTATCATAACATTTCGTAAAAAAAAAACAGTGTTGAGAATGTCCTTTTTTTGATTTTTGTATGAGAGCGAGGGGGCATCCCTAGAACAACCCGTCAATCTCGCCATCCTCGTTGACCTCGACATTCATAAAGCCACAGTGCGTGGGCAATCCAGGAATGGTTTGGATCTCGGCCGCCAAGGCGTACAAGTACCCAGCACCAATCGAGGCTCTAACGTCTCGGATGGGGAACTTGAACCCGGTGGGGACACCCTTCAAGGCCGCGTCGTGCGACAACGAGTACTGCGTCTTGGCAATACAGACGGGCAAGTTGCCAAACCCCTGTTTGGTGTACAAGTCAATCTTCTTTTGTGCCTCGGGTAAGAACTCCACCTCGCCGGCGCCATACATCTCCTTGGCAATAGTGGCAATCTTGTCCTCCACCGATGGTTCGGTGTCGTACAAAAACTTGAAATCCCGGTCAATCGAGTTGGCGGCGTCAATGACACCCTGAGCCAAGTCCACGGCACCCTTGCCGCCCTCTTCCCAGTGGTTGGAGACAATGGCGTCAATGGCGCCCGCCTTCAATGCCTCTTGTCTAATCACGTCGTGCTCCTTGTCAGAGTCGGACGACATCTTGTTGATGGCAACAACCACGGGCAAGCCGTAGCTCTTGGCGTTGGCAATGTGCTTGGCCAAGTTGGAGCACCCCGCCCTCAACAACTCGACGTTTTCTTGCGTGTATGCTGGAGCCAAGGCGGCACCGGCCTTGACTTCAGGGCCGCCGCCGTGAACCTTTAATGCCCGCACAGTGGCGACAATGACAATCACGTCGGGGACCAACCCAGAAGATCTGCACTTGATGTTGATAAATCTCTCACCGCCCATGGTGAAATCAAACCCGGCCTCGGTGACAACATAACCCTCTTGGGCCTTTCTCTCATCGGGAGACAAGTCCAGCGACGTGCCCGCCAACTTTAATGCCATCTTATCGGCCAAGATCGACGAGGCGCCGATGGAGATGTTGGCAAAGGGGCCGGCGTGCACAAACACGGGGGTGCCCTCCAAGGTCTGCATAATGTTTGGCTTGATGGCATCTTTCAAGAGCGCCGTCAATGCCCCAGCACACCCAATGTCTTCACAAGTAACTGGGACCCCAGCCTTGGACGAACCAATAACCATCTTGCCCAATCTCTCCCGCATATCCTCCAACGAGTTGGCCAACGCCAAGATGGCCATACACTCAGAGGCAACGGTGATGTCAAAGCCAGTGGCCCGGGTGAACCCCTTTTCAGTGGGGGCTTCGCCAATGGTGATTCCTCTCAAGAACCGGTCGTTACAGTCAACGACTCTTCTCCAGGTGATGGTGTCCTGGTCAATGTCCAATCTGGCAAAAGCGGTGATTTCCTCCGGGGTCAATTCGTTGGGGTCAGTCTTTTGGATACCCAACTTGGCCAATCTTCTCAACATGGAGGGGGTAAACTTTCTCACCCCCTTCTTCTCAGGAACCAATCTCTTGTACAACGGACCGTCCTTTTGGGTGTTTTCGTGAAACATTCTCGTGTCAATGGCAGCCGCCAACAAGTTGTTGGCCATGGTGATGGCATGGATATCGCCAGTGACGTGCATGTTGAACTCGTCCATGGGGATAACCTGGGAATAACCGCCACCAGCAGCACCACCCTTGATTCCAAAAGTGGGGCCCATCGATGGCTGTCTCACATTGGCAAACACATTCTTGTTCAAGTGTGCCCCCAACGCTTGTGCCAACCCCACCGTGGTGGTGGACTTGCCCTCGCCCAAGGGGGTCGGGGTGATCCCGGTGACCAAGACGTACTTGCCGTTGACCTTGTTGTTTAACCGCTTCAAGATATCCAACGACACCTTGGCCTTGTAAAAGCCAAAGGGCTCCAACTCAGAGTCCAAAATGCCAGCCTCCTCAGCGACTTGGGTGATTCTCTTGGGCTGCTGGGCTCTCGAGATTTCAAAGTCGGAAGGGACGGGTTTTTGCAAGTGCAACTTCAAAGGGTTGGTGAATTTTGGGGTTTCGTTGTTGGCCCTGTAGTGTCTCTTGGCAGCAGTAACGACATTTTCCAACAAGCAAGCCACCGTCATGGGACCCACGCCGCCGGGGACCGGGGTGAGCAACCCGGCTCTTTGCTGGGCGCCTTCAAAGTCAACGTCGCCCACCATGCGCGACCCAGACTTTTTCGAAGCGTCGTCAACAAAGTTGGTGCCCACGTCAATCACCACGGCACCCTCCTTGATCCATTCGCCCTTGACAAACGCAGGCTGGCCAATGGCGGCAACGACAATGTCGGCCTGGGACAAGTACGCTTGCGTGTGCAGAACGGGGGTTCTGGAGTGCACCACGGTGACGGAGGCGTTGGCCTTGGTCAACAAGTTGGCAATGGGCTTGCCCACAATGTCGGACCGGCCCAACACCACGGCGTTGGCGCCCTCGATCTCGACGTTGGAGGTGGCCAACAAGTGCATGATGCCCTTGGGGGTGCATGGCAAGAACAAGGGCTCGCCGCCCTTCTTGGCCAACTCGCCAACATTAAAGGGACCAAACCCGTCAACGTCCTTGTCGGCCAACACCGCATTGGTGACCTTGGTCTCGTCAATGTGGGCGGGCAATGGCAATTGCACCAAGATCCCATCAACATGCAGCGAGTTGTTCAATTTCTGGACGTGGTGCAACAACTCGAATTCAGAAATATCTTGGGGCAAGCTAATGATTTCACAACCAATGGATGCCTCTTGCGCCGCCTTCAACTTCATCTTGACGTAGGTGGACGAGTCCTGTCTGGCGCCGACTTGGACAATGGCCAAGTGGGGCTTGAAATCGGGGTGCTTGGCTTGGAAATGGGCAATTTCGTCGTGGCATTGTGCACGGATCTGGGCAGCTATGGCCTTGCCATCAATGAGCTGGGCGACCATCGTTGTATAATGGAGAGGAACAGAAGAAGTTGGTATCTCTACGATTTGAAAAATTTTCAATACATGCGACACACCCTCCCCTTACTTTTTTCTTCTGCTCTCTCCTCTTTTTTTGACTCTGGTCGGCTAGGGCCGCGTGGTGGGCAGACGGAATAAGATCAATGTATATATACAAAGTGTGGTGGTTACAACCGGGACAAGGGGTTGGGGATGTCGGAAAAGTCCAATGGCTCCTTGGCAGACCGGCCCATGATCTCCTTCAAGGCATTGCTCTTGAGATACAGCTCTTGTCTCTCAACGGAAATGTTCTTGATGTCAAAGGACCGGTTGATGTTGTGGACAATCTCGCCTGGTCCCAAATTTAGCATGTACTTGATCCCCTGGGATACCACATTGTTCATCGAGTCGAGCCATTGCACGGGCATGTAGTTTGCTTGCAACGTCTTTTCAACCGTGCGGTGCGCCTCGGTGGAGACTCTGCCGTCGAGGTTTGACACAATGGGGATCTTTTGCTCCGTGATCTTGCCCTCAAGAAACAGCCGCAACTCGGGCACGATTGGCTGCAACACTTTATTGTGGAAGGGGATGGATACACGCAACTCCTTGGACGACTCCAACTTGTGCTTGAGCGAAGCGGCTAGCTCATACAAGGCGTCCAACTCGCCCGAGATAACCACTTGGTCCTTGGAGTTGATGTTGCTCACGGCGTCCCCGCACAACGCGACAACGCTTTCAAGCTCGCCCGGCTTGACAATCAAGGCAAGCATGCCGTACTTGCCGCCGCCGCTGTCGCTGGTCAAGGCCAACTCCTCCATCAACTCGCCTCGTTTGCGCACGAGCTGCAAGGCGGTGGCGAAATCAATGATGCCGCTCAATGCCAAGCACGTATACTCGCCCAACGAGTGACCCAATAGCACCAGCGCTCTGTCGGTGAAGGGGCGGTGGAACTGGGTGCTGATAATCTTGGCGTTGATGTAGCTGGCAGCAAGTATCGCCGGCTGGGCGTTGGACGTCTTCATCATCCATTGGAGGTTCTCTCGTCTACTGCCCGTGCCGAAAAGGTGCTGGGTGAAATCCTCGTTGAATGTCTCATTCACCTCGTTGAGAATGTCCTTGTATATGGGCTCAAACATGGCGTACTTGGAAAGAATGCCGTTGAATACGGCGCCCTGCCCGGGGCAAGACATTGCATACTTGGGGAGGCGCGATAGCTTGCTCATCGCTGTAACGTTGTTCTCTGGCCCAGTAACATTTTTTTTTGCTTCCCCCCCTCGCCGCTCAGGACCGGCTTTCTACGTGGGTAAGAGGAGTGGGTGGAAGACCAACAGAGAGGAGTGCCCGAGCTGCCGCATTGAGGCCAAACTAGGGGTGCTTCACCAATAAGGATTCTATTTTGAGAGGGTGTTGTCGCGGCAGGTTTGCTACAATACGGGGGAAACGGCCCAGGAGCCAGGAGCAAGGAGCCAGGAGCCCAACAGCTCAAACTGTAAACAATAGGATATCAGTGTGCAGGGCTTATGTGCCTGGGGGCCGCCCCGCCACGCGGTGTTTTCGTTGCCTTAAATTTCATGTTTTGGTTTCGTATGTTTGTTATTCCGTTTCGGACTGGGGGGAGAAGAAAAGGCAAAGGAAAAAAAAATAAGGAGACAAAAAACAAAGGGGAGGAAGCAGAAAATGGCCCACGCCTCCCGCGGCACAAACTTTTTTTCTGCTTCTCCCCCCTCGCCTCGTTCTCCCCCCTCGCTCTCTCTCCCTCGCTCTCTCCCCATCCCCCCCATCCCCCCTTCCCGCTTCTCTCGCACTCTCCCCCCCCCCCCCCCAGCCAG
>JAJMCF010001866.1:0-20038 GCA_030585045.1 Zhuliangozyma parablackwelliae | reverse complement strand
GGGCTCTTGGACGAAACCAAGGAATGGGACGAGGAGTTGTCGACGGGGGCGCAGCAGCGGTTGGCCATGGCCAGGCTATACTACCACGAGCCCAAGTTTGCCGTTCTTGACGAGTGCACGTCGGCTGTGTCCCCCGACATGGAGCAATTTATGTATGAGCACGCCCAGAAACTAGGCATCACCGTGTTGTCCGTTGCCCATAGACCGGCATTGTGGCATTTCCACAAGTACCTCTTGAAGTTTGACGGCAAGGGCGGGTACTTTTTCGGCAAGTTGAATGCCGACAAGAGGTTAAAGTTGGAGGAGGAGAGGATTCTGTTGGAAAAGAACTTGCGGGACTTGCCCACCTTGAAAGAGCGCCTCTTGGAGTTGAAGCAAGTGTCTGAAGTCCAGCACCAAAAGTACCGTCACTAGTCCCTGAATATCTCTTCCTAAATATTAATAGTAGTCTATAGCAATAGCAATTTTCCCCCTCACTTGGTGAAGCACGTTTCAACATATATGCCGTCTTGCAAAAGGCCCGTAAGCACCCCAGGAAACACTTCCACCTGCAATGGCTCAAACGGAAACTCCTCCCCATCAACCGAGATGTAGTGGTTTTTCGAATCCATTTTCGGCACCAACCGGTAGGCAAGAACTTTGGCATGCTTGACCTTGGCGTCATTCACGTGGGCTCCCTTATCCACCGACAACAAAATCGACGTGGTTTCCATGATTGATGCGGTGGAGTCGGTAACCACCATATCCATCAGCCCGTCGTTGGGCAACGCGGCGGGGAAGAACTGGGCGTCGGTGGACACGTACGGCATCTTGCCCACGTAGAGGATACTCAAGTTTCTCGACACGGACTCGTCCATCTTGACCCAGTGCGAGGGGACGGGCTGGTCCAAATCGGGGCCCTTAACCACCAAGTCGGCGGTGGTGACGACACCTAGCTCAGTAATGCTTGCGGCAGCCTTTCGGCGGTGGTGCTCGACATGCTGGTGAATCTCTTCCTTGTCCCTGGCCAAAAAGTTGACGTACAAGTCGCAGGGGTACTTGGCCCCGGAAAAGACCTTTTGCACAACCCCCAACTCAAACCTGATGGGGCCAAGCCACCGCAAGTGTTCGGTGCCAATGTCAGAGTCGGCAATGATTCCGTAGCACTGGGTGAGAAACGAAAGTTTTGTTTGCTTCCCCAGTCCTGTTCCCTGCGTCACCGCCATAAGGTCCAACTTTGTTCGCTTTGATTTCAACATTTGAAACGTGGCAAGGCCGGCATTGTTGCTGCCGTGCGTACTTAGACTAAGCGCGTTGCCCGAGCCGCACGGGAGCTGAGTCACGGCGATCTTGTTGAATGCCTCAACCCCTTGGTCCTTTCTTTGGTAAAAGCCATTCACAACCTCGTGCGGGATACCGTCGCCGGAGCAGCAGGCAATAATGTCGTACTCCAGCACGTCCAAGTCCCGGGCAATGTCAATGGCGTGGCCGGAATACTTGGTCTCGACATAGGTGACGCTGGCCTCTGCCGCCTGCAAAATCGGCTGGATCTGCGCCCTGTAGATGGACACGGCGTTGCCCCGCCCGCCGTGTGGGTTGATAAGAACAAGGATCGAGGGTCTCACCAAGTGGTTCTCGTACGCCCTTTCCATGATATACGCGGCCATAGATCCCAGTGCCGGGGAGCTGGTATGCACCAGCACCTTCAAGGTATCGAGCTCAACCGAGTCCTTGCCCGTGGGGTGTACGTACGTCAACTCCACCTCGCCGCTATCACGCTCATTATCTAGCGGCCGAGCCAAGAGGATGTTTCTGAATGGGATGTGTCGGCTGGCGTGTTTCTCCCCCAGCAGGGAGCCTCCCGGGCCAAGGCCAAAGCCCAGGAGGCAAAAGTAGTTGGGCCCTTTGCGCGCGTCGTTTTCGGCCCACCTTGCTTGTTCGGATACCTTGATGCCCCTATCGTCGAGGGTCACTGCCACAAGGTCCCTTCTTTCGTAGATGAGTCTCTCCAGTGACATTTTTCCCTGGTTATGTAGTAGTATTTGTAGTATATGTACACACTCGGCTCGTCTGGAAAGAAGAACAAAAAAAAAGATTGGGGATCTAAATGGTTGGGCTGATTTGCCGCTGGGGGGCCCTTAGGGCCCCTAGCCTTTTTTTTTTCCTACTTACACAACAAGGTGGGTGGGAGTTGTCGCCGCCGGTTGGTGACGGCTGGGTAAATCGTGTATGTATGGGCTGGGGGGGAGAGGGGAGTGAAGTATCAGAGTACGATATGAGGATACTCGAACGATGCAAGTGGCCCCAGTTGGCACCGCCATTGCTGCATCTAGATGCAAAAGGGTTAATCTGTTAGATGAGAGGCAAACGGTATAGTTTCCAACTATGTAGCCCAGCCTTGTAAATCCCCGCCACGTAGCCCCGCCGCCTTTTCACTGAGTCAAATTGGTGTGACATGTTGAGCTCGAGTGACTGGGCGTGCACGGAGTTCAACTTTTCTGTCTTGCGCATAAATACACACACACACACGTACCACACACGTACCACACGTACCACACGCACACATACCACGCAACACCCACGCCACCACACCAACAACGTGCTTTTTCCAATCCGATGGAGTTTATAATAGAGTTACTAGCCGAGAGGAGTATACTAAGGGAATCTCTTAAGGGTATGTGTTTCCACTTGCACCGTCCTGTTCTTCTTACTAACCATTGCTGGCAGGTATACTATGGACCATCTTTTTCAATCGATTGTTTGGGCCAATACAGCCCTTGACCCATGAGTTTATGAATATTGCATACCCCATGGCCAATCTACCCGACCTAGATTCACTAATTGACGAAAAGATCAGCAGGTTGGTGGCGGAGATTGACCAGAAACCCCCAGTGGCAAGCATAGCCATTACTTTTAGCGATAAGAACAAAAAGAAGAGACTGGGCTGGTTTGGGCGAGACGAGGACGAGAATAATAAGCCGTGGGAGCAGTGGCGGATTGCGGTAAAGTTGGTTAGCGCCACCGAAGACAACGGCGGCACCCATAAGCGGTCGGTGCGGAGTTTTGAAAGCAACTTGGCCAAGGTCTACGATATCATCGACACGCACAAGGACCACATACCACCAATCACATCGCTTGAATCCTCACCGTTTCCATACACCATCGCCGTCATCCTGAACGAGTCATCGAGCACAGACGAAGGCTGGGGAACGTATATCAAAAAGATCCTCGACTAGATGTGTCTGGCATGGCCATATGTGTACATATATACCCTTGGTGCTCTATACTGGTGCTCTATATCCTGATATACCCTTGGTGCTCTATATCCTCGTGTTTAATATATGCCATTAGCTGTGTATATGTAGTTACTACAAATTAGCAGCCAACAAGCCTTCTTCGCCTCGGACCAAAATACACTCGTCTTCCTGGATAACCTTTTCAAACTCGCCGATTGCAGCAGCAGCATCCAAAACTTCCTGGTCGTAGCTCCCGGGCTGGAACCACAACCCCTTGATGACGTCTTTGTACCCGTCAACGCTGGCAATTTCCTGCAACGTCTTGACAGTAACGTGCGGCGGAGTCAAAAAGGAAATACTCAAGCCGTCGGCCGCAGAGGTGTGGTACGTCTCAATATCCTTATGCTGGGTGATTGCTTCAATCACTTTGGTCACCGAAGAGACAACCTTGCGGTCCAAGATAGTGTCCTCCTTGGGGTTGATGGGGATTGCTGACAAATTGTGGAGAATGTACCAGTTAAGGATCTTGTACCCAAACTTGGATGGGTTGTTGCTTGCTCCAGCAACAGCATACTGTCTGTTCTTGCCAAAGAACGCCTTGATTTTTATCTTTGCCGACATGTTGGTGGTGTGGTGGAGAGCACTGGCAGGTGGACATTTATTGTCCCCCCCCCCTGAAACCAGCAAAAGAGGGATTACAGGTTAGGTATAAAAAAAAATGTGCACAGGACACAAGCAGCAGCAGCAGCAGCAACAACACCATCAGGGCCAGCATGCCGAAGGAAAGGAGGACCAAGCCATGCGCCAACTGTAAACGGTCCAAGGTGAAATGCAACTACGAAAGCACTCTCCCCTGTCAGCGGTGTCTCAAAACCGGCCAGGGAGCAACGTGCCAGTTTATTCCAAAGTTACCACCCATGAAACTACCGCCTGCGGTGGCTGACACCACTGACCCCTTGCCATCGTTTGACCATAGCCTTGCGCCCAGTGGATGGCAGGCGAGCATGGAACAAAGAATGAACTTGTTTGATAGCAAGATTGATTCATTGGTGGAGTTGGTGCGGAGCAATCAGCAGTATATCAGCAATGGAAACGGCCACGGCCACGGCCACGGCAGCAACAACAACAACAACAATCAACAACCGCAGATACAGCAACCCTTTCAACTACCGCAAATACAGCACCATCAGGGAGCAAACCGGTATGCCACACAGCCCCCGCAGTTGCAATTACCACCACCACCACCACCACCACCACCCATCTCAGCCAACGGCTATTCATCCGGCTCCATCACTCCCCAGCTCCCCAGTATTATCCCGAGCAGAGTCCAATCACCATTGTCACCGGCGGAGAATGGCACCAAGCGAGCGGCAGTCTCGGATGTTCGTGCAGAGCCGGCAAAGAAAAAGAGACTCACATACCCAGCAGACTTTCGCGATGGCTACCTCACCAAAGCGGAGGCACGCCAGTTGTTTCAATTTTTCGATAGCAACATTGCCCAGCAATTATTTGGCTTTGAAATATCCAAGCTCTCCGTTGACGAGACGTGGGAAACGTGCCCCGTTCTCGTGTGTGCAATCAGCACCATTGCATCGATCCACCACCCTACGCTATCAGCCAAATCAAAACAGTTGCAGGTTTACTTGCACGACTTGTGCCGAGAACTCATCTTTAAAGGCGCCGAGAATGAGCGGGACGGGGTCAACACAATCATTGCCTTGGTCTTGTGTTCGTTTTGGCTTTCGGACTCGCAGATGTTTACGGGGTTGGCGTTGCAGCTCGCAAAGGAGTATGGGTTGAACAACCCCCATGGCAACCGGGACAACTTGAAGCTATGGTATTTGCTCTACGCTCTTGATGGACAACAGAGTCTTGCCTTTCATCGCCAGCCGTTGGTCAACTCTAGCGACTATTCGTTGACACACTCAAAGGAGATTCTTCTTCTGGACAACAATAGCAACAGCAACAACAACAACAACAACAACAGCAGGCTCGTTGGGGTTGAGAAAAGAGCAATTCAGCAGGAGCAGCCCAGAAAGCTCAACGACGAGGAGTTGGCGGCCCTTGTAAGCCAGCAAAAGTTTACCGATATGAGATTGGTTTCGCAAGTGGAGTACAACCAAGCGTTGAATGAAGCGTTTAGGGGCCACGCGTGGGACTTGCTTGCTCCTGCATCCTTTGGCATGCCATCAAAGAGCAACTTGGAGCTTGACAAGTGGATGGTGTCGTGGACGGTGTTGCTTGCACCGGGCAACTATGGAGCGGTGTGGTCTACCAAGTCAACGTTGATTTACTACAACTTTGCCAAGATGCACATCAACTCGGATGCAGTGCGGCAGTTGGCAGTGAACCCCAACGATGCGTTTCCAAGGTGGACCGGCACGTCTGCATTGACCGGAACCAGGACCAGCAGCGAAAACAGTGACATACACAGCGACAGCGACGATGATACCAACAGCGAAGATGATAGCGACAGCGACGACGACGATGGCGACGACGAGACCGAGTTTATCTCCAACAAGGGCATCCTATCGTCCGACAAGGCGGTGGTGAATGCCAACATTGCCCTCAACGCCGCCCAAACCGTGCTCAACCTCGTCATCAACGACAAGGACATTTTGGAGAATCTCAAGTACGTGCCCGTGCACATCCACATTATGCTCTACTACGCGGCGTTGCTCTTGATCAACCCCCCGATCCAGTCGATCAACAAGGAGGTTGAAATGGACAATGAGACGTACTATGCCAACCTCTTGAACAACTTAAAGACCATCAACGTGTTGAAGAAAAGGATTTACGCAAACTTGCCCATTGATGCCAAATTCGGGGCTCGGTTGATAAAGTCGCTTGAGGATATCCAAACGGAAAAGTTGACCAGCATGAAGGAGTTTGTCGAGACGTTGCAGGATACCGCCGTCAAGAGCGAGTTTGAACGGGGGATCAGCTCGCTTGTGGAGCAGAGCGTGCATTTGGAAGTTGTCGACGACGAGTACAAGAGCCCTACCCCGGAGAAGATTGCCGCTTGGCCCGGTTCCAACCACGGCCACATTTCGCAGATTATAGATTAATAGCACATTTCGCAGATAACCCACATTTCGCAGATTATAGATTAATAGCACAAACTATACTATAAACGCGTCTTGTAGTAACGCATCAGCGCTTGCCCTCTCCGCCGGGTCCCACACAAAGATCCTGTGCAAGAACCGCAGAAACGGGCCATTGGGTACCCCACCAGCCATTTCCAAGGTCCTTGAGTTTGGTTTAAACGTCTTCTTCACCGTGGCATTGGTATTGTACTGATTCACCAAGTTCAAGCTGACTTTCCCATTAATGTCAAACACTTTGTAGAGTAGCGTCTTTTTCAGCAGCTTTTCGTTTGCGCTTATATTGTTGCGCATCTGCGTGGCAATCTGCTTCCTCATTCGCAAAATGGTTGACGACTTTGGCGCGCCAAATAGCTCCATCGTGAGCCCAAATTGGTCCACCTCATTCTTTCCCGGGAGCAAGGGCATCCCCAAGTACAATTCCGCAAGCACGCACCCAAGGGACCAAATGTCAATCTTTTCATTGTACTGGGCGCCTATAAGGACTTCAGGGGCACGGTAAAAGCGCGACTGGATATATGTGTGTGTCCTCTCAGTGGCAAAGCACGACGCGCCAAAGTCAATAATCTTGACATCTAGTTTTTCGGTTGTTGGTGTTGGCGCCGAGGGGAGCTTGACCATAATGTTCTCTGGCTTGATATCGCAGTGGATGATCCCGGTCCGGTGCATAAACAGCAACCCCGAGAGTAATTGTTTGCCGACACTTGCCACCATCTCGGCAGAAACGCCCTGGAAATCAATCAACTCCAACACCGAGTATAGGTTCAAGCTCAATAGCTCAGTCACAATGCACATGTGGCTCCTAAAGTTGAAATGGTCAATATACTTCAAAACCAGGCTGGAGCTCCCCTGCTGCAAGGCTTTCAACACCTTCACCTCATTAACCGACTGCAATGACCAATTGAGGTCGTTATTGACAATCTTCACCGCCACGAGCGTATCCCACTTGTGGTCCCGCGCAAGCACGACATTGCCAAACGTGCCCGTGCCGAGCATATTCAACACCTGGTAGCGGTAGTTGATGTGGTCGTTGGAGATAATGATATAGTTTCCCTTTCGATCGTCAAAGCCAAAGTTGTCGTTGTAGTTTTTAATGTTTATGCTTCGCTGGCAGTTGGTGGGCACATAGTATAGTTCGCTCTTGCGGATAATCTCGCCCCGTTCGTAGACATTGAGCATGCTCACCTGGAGGCTTGCCGCGTCTATAGCTGGCCGCGGAGTGGCGGCTGCTGCTTGGTCGTCTGTGGGTCCGGGCCCGGTGAAAAGGTCAGCGTCTTTGGCATGCAAAATGGTGCACAACTGGGAAACTGTCTCAATCTTGCGCGCAGCACGCGCGGAGCGCAGGGAGTCTGTCGCTGTACGCGTTGGTCTGGCAATGGGCTTGGCTGGAGCCGTGGGGTATAATCGGTCAAACACGTTCCCCAAGGGGGGCTGCGTCACGTGCCGCCTTGCTTTCGAAGGCGACTCGTCAATGTCATTGCGCGCATACTTGCTTGGCGAAAGGTCATAGTTTGTAATGTCGCTCGGTTTCGAGGGCACGGTGGTTGACGACACTAGTCGCCGGCTTCTTGTCGAGTGCGATGGCTGACGCGCGTGGTCTAATCTTTTCTTTGTTGATGGGTGCGGAAGGGCCGATAGCGTCCTGTTGAAGAATGGATTCGTCGACAGAGTCGTCGCTAGACTGATTGCCTGTTTCTTCTGCAAGCTAGATGACGTTTCTCGCATAAATGAAAACTGATAGTCTTGTTTCAGTTGGGGAAAGGTCTCAGACAGGGGGTGGGGGTGGGTTGGCTGCTGTTGTTGGTGCTGAAGCGGTTGCAGCTTGCCCGTACTCTGCGATCTCTGCGACGGGAGTCTTCTCACTGGGGTATATGGCGTATTCCTGCTGTTGCTGCTGCTTGATACTCGTATTGTTCCATGGGGAGATGTATCTTCTGGCGCTGTTACCCCTGCTGCTGCTGCTGCTGTTGTTGATGGGTACAAGTGGGTTGGGTATAGTTTCTTTCTTCGTGGAGACTTGTTGATGTTGATCTGGGAGAATTTGTCTGCAAAGAGCGACATGTTGGTATCAGGCATGTACACTTTTCTATTAAACACACCCCAGCCAGCACAACCAGAAGTTCAGTTGGTCTTGTTTCAGTCTACCCCTTTCCATAAAAAAAAAGGGAATGGAATGGCATGTTGATGAATTGAGCCGTGCACGCCACAGGACCAAAAACAAAAAGAAGAAGAAGAGGAAGGAGGAGAAGAAGAGGAAGGAGAAGAAGGAGAAGAACCTTTGCTTCAGAACCTTTGCTTACCATGACGACAATGACAAATGCTAAAAATTATACCACGGGGGACGTGCTACTACTAGCACAGCTACTACACTTGAACAATATCAAAAACATAGAGGTGTTGGACACTTCCAAGGACAAGGTGATTGAGAGTATACTATCGCAATGGAAGAACCACAAGAGCACAATGATGCGCAAAAAGGTGATTAAGGTAAACACCAAAACCCAACTCAAGGAGTTGTACCAGAACTTGCTCAAAAAGTATGAGACCAACACGACGTACGATTTGGCCAACCTCGCCTATTCTGCGAGGATGGACGAGTTGGAAGCGGTTATTGAAGAAAAGAGACAAGAATTCAAGGCAATATTGAGCGAGTAGGATTACTGAGTAGGTGTATGTATTAGAGAGAAAGCCATAGACATTGGTTGTGCCTTGTGTTTTCCTACGGCGCGCGGATGCTGGTCCTTTCGTATATATCATCAACGGCAGACTCCAATTGCGGACACTCTCTTTTCAACTTCTCCCCCAACACATCCCTCAACCGTTGAAACCCAACCATTTTCCCCTTTAACCGGGCGTTTGTCTTTGCGCACACTTCGATAAACTCTCTTGTGTAAACGTCGGGGTTTCTTCCGTCCTCAATATACGTAACCACATCAACGGGCACGGGGTACTGTATAGGGTGCTGACTACTGGTGAGGCTGCCGAGCTGGGATATAATGGTTTGGTACTTGTGGATCAAGGCGTTTTGTGACTGGGGCGTGCCTTGGTTGTCGTGGACTAGCACCCCTAGCTCGATGAACGACTCAACCAAGTTCAGTAGTTGCTCTGTAATGGCAATAAGGGGCTCATTCTCGGGTGTTTGCTGGAGGGAAGACGTCGTCATTGGTGTGGTTCCGTGGTTCCTCTGGTGGTGGTGGTTCCTCTGGTGGTGTGTGCTTGGGTGGTGAAACATTTTTCCCGGTAGCACAATTTAGGAGCAGTTGTTGAAAATTTAACACCCAACACAGGATACCACAGCTTGCGGCCCCAATGATTGTTAGTTTCAAGTATAACAAGGAAAAGTACGCGAGAAAGAGAAGCGATAGCAGTGGTGGTGCATTGGCAACAGGTCCACTTACCGGCACGGCAGCCTCCACCCGGCCGAGGTCAGACGAGTTGCACGAGAGTGGCATTGCAACACCATCAAAGATTGTCACACTACAGTACAACAGCAGTGGCAGTACCAGTACCAGCAACGCCAATTCGCCCAGTGTCAAGCGGAGAACGAGGAATAACAAGGCAGCCGCAGCCGCAGCTGTAGCCGCAGCTGCGGCTACAGCATCTGCCGAAACGGTGGGAAGTTTATCAGCCGCAGCAGCAGCAGCAGCTGAATCAGAGGGGGATACGGATACGTCTGCAGCTGCAACACCATTGGAGGAAGCAGCATTCAGCACCTTGCCCACATCGTCGCCCATGAAGCCGAAGCCGCAAGACGAGACACAAAAGAGCCATTACCTTCTCACGCCACTGTCTGACGCCCGGCGCAACACCCCGGAACAGGCAATACAGAGCATGCTGCAGTACCATGAAAAGTATACCCAGCGTCTGGGGGACGACATGATCACCTACCACCAAGAGATTGAAAATGACTGGTTTATCAATCTACACATTGCTGCAGACAGGCTACACTTGTTGAGGGAGACATTCAGAGCGGTGCAGCTTATGAAAAGGAGAAAGATTGCCGGCAAGGCTGACGTGAGTGGCAAATACGTCTCCAGCGAGGACGATGGCGACGATGGTGTTGAGGAAGAGAGGATAGCGAGCGAAGTTTGGTTGGATGACGATAGCAGCAACAACAACACCGATGCTGGTGGCAATGGCAATGGCAGCAACAACAACGGCAATGGCACCGGCAATGGCACCGGCAATGGCAGCAAGCCAGGACCACCGACGCCGACGCCGACACCCAACCCCACGCCAGCACCAGCGGCATCTCTCCATGGCATGAAAAGACAACGACGAAAGGCAGTCAAATTTGCGACGTAGAAAGAAAGAAGTGCAGTAAAACATTTAGGGGAGAGAGAGAGAGAAGAAAAATTAAAAAATTTGGACTCAACGCAGAAAAAGGCCAACCAGTCAGACAACCAGTCAGTCAACCAGTCAACCAGACAGCCACCACATTGCCACCATGAAGCCCGTTGTTAGCACTTTCAAGGCATACTGCTGTTTCATCTTATCCGCCTTTGGCGTGGTTATATTATCCATCATTGGCTACTTGTTCAAAACCAACTCTGAGAGTTTTATGGGCTCCATCAACGACCCCGAGGACGGCGAGGCCGTGGCAAAGACGGTGTTTTCGGCCGTGTTTGTGTACTTGGCCTTCCTTGCCTTTTGCGGGTTGCAGATTGTGCTTATACAGAGACAAAGTAGAATACAGTTGTAGCAGCAATAATATAGTAACTATCCCTTACAAACGAGGCACGCTCTCCTTGCCATTCTTCCACGAGACATCACCCTTCCACTCGCAGAGTGTGAGTACGAGCTCGGTGAGGTTGTTGATCTCGCTCTTGGTGGCGCCGTTGTTTATCGCCCCTCGCAAATGGCCCTTGATTTGCGGATTAACATCCTGCGGAATCATACAGGCAACAGCGGCCATCGACGTCTTTTTCAGCGACAACACCTCGGTGAAGCTGAGCAAGGGCGCGTACACGTGGTGGTACACATAGTACCACAAGTCCGGGTACGCCTCCAACATCTGTTTCCTGATCCGGTGGTTGACATTGTTTGTATAGACCGAGTTCCAAAACTCACTGCCGCGTGTCAAGTCGGTGGCGATTTGCCCAGCATCAACGCACTGGGGGTTGATTTTCCCCTCAATGGTGTCGGTGTATGCCCCACCACCACCACCACCACCAGTGTATGGTTTCACCACGCTCGCTCTCTTGGGAGCGTCGCCATTGCTCCCCACCAATGCTGTGGGGATGGCACCTTTCAAAATCGTCAACGCATTGATTACCTTGGGCAAGCCAACCATGGCGGCGATTTTCAAGAGCACCTCCCGGCTCTCATCAACAATCGTTTGCTGCTTGGCGCGTATGTCGGGGCCCTTGGTGTGCTTATACCCCAACGGGATCTGGTTGGCATAGGTGTGAGGGATCAACACGTCGGGCAACTTGACTCTTGTGGGGTATATGTCGGCGAACCTTGCGGCCGAGCTGATGGAATCTTTAGCTAGCTGCACGAGGTACTTGTTGGTCAAAACGCTATCGTCGTTGGGGTACTCCAACAACTGCTGGCGCAAGGCAAAGTGCAACACCGCGGGGATATACTCGGGCACATTGAGCTCGGTCAATGCGGCAATAGTGGCGAGGTACCACGTATTGTCGAGGTCTGGATAAGTGTATGCTAGCTTCAACAACCGCTCGGGCGTGATAAGCTCTGCCATTGTGGATACAATGAATGTGCTGTGGTTACAATATGGTTACAATGAATGTGCCGTGGATATTCAGCGGTGGAGCAGAAAAAGTCGCTGTGATAATTTCCGGGGTAACCAAAAATAGCCGAGCAACAAAGGACAAAGGAAAGATTACTGACTTCTCTACTACCCCCTACAAATGGGCTACGCTCTTGAAACCGCCCTTCCAGGTAACCACCTTGCTCCACGTACAAATGTCATAAATCAAACCCCTCAAGTCGTCCAACTCTTCCTTTGTAGCCCCATTGTTTTGCGCGCCCTTTAAATGGCCCTTCAACTGCGGGTTGACATCCTGCGGGATCAAACTGGCCACCACACACATACTGGTCTCCTTGCCGTTGATTATATCCGTGAAACTGAGCAACGGGGCATAGACGTGGTGGTAGGCATAGTACCACAAGTCAGGGTACGCCGTCAACATCTGGTGCCTCACCCTGGTGTTGATCTTGTTTCTGTACACCGAGTTCCAGAACTCTGACCCGCGCACCAAATCCTCCTGAACTTGCTTAGCATTGACCGACCTCTCCGAGATGGGCCCGTCGATGGTATCGCTGGCACCCGCCGCGGTCGCGGAATCGCTCTCAAACCGCGTCCCATTAACGTCTTCGCTGACAATACCGGCAGACGGGATGTGCCCCGGGCGAACAATCGGCCCCCGCTTGGGCGTCTCTCCCGCCTTCAAGCTGGTCGGCGTGCTTGCCTTCAACACCATCAAGGCATTGATCGCTTTGGGCAAACCAGACAAGGCAACTGTTTTGAGCACGGCTTCACGCACGCGGTTGGTGATCTTCTCCTGCTCACTCCGTCCGTGCTTGCCGACAAACTCAATAGGGATGTGTTCGCGGTGCGAGTCCTTGACTTTAATGTCGGGCAAGTTCAACCCCATGGCGCTTGCCTCCTGGTACTTGTTGGCCAAGTAGATCGAGTCGGCTGCCATCTCCTCCATCTCCTTGTTGAAGAAAAAGTCGGCGCTCTTGGGTTTGCCAAACAACTGCTGCTGCATGGCATAGTGGTAGACGATGGAAACCTCCTCGGGCTTGTTTATCACCGTGAGGCAAGCAGCAGCAAACAAGTACCAGTTGTCGTGCAAGTGCGGGTACTTGTACGCCAATTTGATCAACCGGTCAGGCGTAAGGAAAGACATTGGTGGTGTTGTATTGGTGTGGGTGTTGTATTGGTGTGGGTGTTGTATTGGTGTGGGTGTTGTATTGGTGTGGGTGTTGACAATAAAGAGAGAAAGGAGGGGGAATTTGTGGAGTGTCTTTTTTCTTCTTCTTCTTTCTTGCACGGCATATTGTATCCTACTCTATATCCTTCACCCCCACACTACTTGTTATTCCAAGCGCCCGTTCGTATCCAGCGCCTGCTAATCCCATCCTTTAACCGTTTCCCCTGCTCGCTGGTCCACTCCCCCATGGCCCAAAAGTGCGGCAAGCCAAACTTGGGCGCCACTTTGGCGTTGGATGTGCGAAACGGGACATTATGGCTGTTTGCGTAGTCAATGGGCAATGTACTCTTGAGCGCCTCTGTTGTCTCGCGCACGCTCTGCTTGGCAAGCAACAGGTCAACTCGCTCCTGGCTCTGCTCAAGCATCTCTTCCGTGGTGGTTTTATTGACACTAAACGGCCCAACGCTGGTCTCCCATGGCCTCATTGTATCGTGTACCGGCACCCACCGGTCGCTGTTTCTCCACCCATCCGACATCACCATCTCCTTGATCCTCGACACGGCTCTTTTGAATGCAAACTTTTCGTCGTCGCCGGTAAACGCCTTCATATCCTTGTAGTTTAAGGCGGGCTTATTCTTTTGGTAGTCGTCGTACGTCTCGGTATGCTGCTGGTTGTACGTGGAGACGTTGGGCCGGTATGGGTTCAGCAACGCAATGGCCGTTTTCGAAAACATCTCCTCGTCCTGCACGTCCAAGTTGTTGCTGGCGACATTGTTGTTGTTGTTGTCCCCGCTGCCTATATACGCCATCAACTCGTCGTTGCCGCGGTGGAGCGCGTCGGGGAAGAACAAGTAGTCAATGTCAACGTCGCTCCGCATGAAAAACTGGCATTTGGACTCGTAGATGGCGTCAAGCAACGTGATGAACCGCCGCGCTTCGTTCTTCATCTTGGTGGTCATGACGGGGACGTGGTCAAGGATAATGGTCTTGTACGTCGATGCAATGGTGATGTAGTCCGACGACGAGTGCAAACCCTGGCATATTTGGCGAAAGTCGAGATACGCCACGTTTTGGAACACGAGCGGGATGCTAGTGGTTCGGTTGTACACGGTGACAAAAGACGGTTTGCCCAACTGCTCAAGGGACTTGGCATAGTCACTGGTATGGGCCCCAAGGCCCAAGGCCCTTGTCTTGACCAACGCCAACCACTGCTCCTCGTTGCCATGATTATCCTTCTTGACCACCAAATGGGGGTCCCCCGTGCTCTCGCTGGCAAAATGTGTCCGGTAATCCTTTTCACTCTTCATATCCACCGAGTGGCACCGCGCGTTCAAGATCCCCACAAAGCTCTGGAACTTCTTCTTGTGGAACTCGGTCGAGTACAACTCTTCGGGCAACTTGTTCGACGTGGCAACCAACACCCCGCCGAGCTTAAAGTAGTACGTAAACAAAATCTTGATGATGTTGGCCAGGGCAATGTCGGGCAACACAAACTCGTCTAGCATAAGCACGGTGTTTTTCGAAATCATCTTTTGAGCAATCTCATAGAGGATAAACTCATTCTCCATGGTGTACCGCATCTTGCCCGTGTTTGCCGTGAGCAACCGCTCCTGCTGCACCTTGTGCATCTCGTTGAAAACCCAGAGGATGAAGTTGTTGTAGTGCCACCTCATTTTGGAGTCGTGAGGGAGCGACATGGCGAATATATCCATGAGCATCGACTTGCCACACCCGACTTCGCCGTTGATGAGCAACCCCTGCGGCGAGGCAAAATTGTGCAACTCCTCCTCGTCAGTCATAACCTCGATAAGCTGCCTCTTTTCCGCCTCGGGGTCCTTGACAAAGAGGTTCTGGAACGCCGAGAGCTTGAGGATGCCTCGCCCTCGCCCCCTCGCGTCCTTCTCCGCCTGCTTGATTTCAATCTTTCGCAAGAGCAAGCTAAGCCTTATCGCCAAGTCTTCCTGGGGTTTATAGTCCAATACCCGGTGGTACAACTTCTGGAGCTCTTTCATGACGCGTAGCTGCGACTCGTCCCTCTCTAGCAGCCCGCGCGACACGTAGTTTTGGTAAATCACAAAGGGGTCGGTGATGGCCACGCCGGTCGCGGTGGGGTTGCTCAGTACCCCAGGTAGCCGGCCGTCAACACCCTGGGTACCACTGCAGGCATACCTCCTAAACACAAGGGCCACGTTTCTCACAGCCGGTTTCATTGTTGGTAGGTTCTGGTTCTTTATCAGATGG
Source organism: Zhuliangozyma parablackwelliae (assembly GCA_030585045.1). NCBI lineage: Eukaryota > Fungi > Ascomycota > Pichiomycetes > Serinales > Debaryomycetaceae > Zhuliangozyma > Zhuliangozyma parablackwelliae. The sequence goes on along the minus strand of JAJMCF010001866.1, from coordinate 4,576 downwards.
AATTTTTCGTCTCTCTTTATCTACCGATTACCGAAAACGGAGATCAGAGATGGTCCCAGCATTCGCATACAGGAGCCCGAGGTTTTGACACCCTTTGCTAGAGGCCAAAAGCCACAAGTCAAAAGCCACAACCACCATGCTATTCTATTAAATTATATCACTACGTCGAGGTGGCCACGCCCTCGCTGCCCTCCCGATCCCTCCTCAAACTTATCTGAGCAAACTTGCGATCCAACGAGTTGCTCAACCCATTCATCTCCTCGTCTGTCCTCCCATACAACTCAAACCACCACTTGACATCGGCAAAATTAAAGAGGATAACGTCGTCGCCATCGGGGGTATACTGCTTGTTGGCAAACTCGGCGGGCCGTGAGTTGAAATAGTCCCACACCGAAACCGTTGACTCTTGAACGCGGTTCACGGTAAACAGGTCACGCTCCGAGTCGCACAAAAACGACCCGTACTGGCACGAGTAGTAGTGGTAAAACAACCGCTTGAGGAACCGGCTGTTGAACTCAAACTTGGTCGGATTCTGGCGGTAGATTTGGTACACGCAATCCAAAAACTGGTGAAACACGGGCGACCGTTCACTGCTGCCGGCGTAAACAGAAACCTTGGCCGCATACCTCCCGTTTTCCATATTGTCGTCGGGAGAGGGAGACGAGAGTCCGTTCTGGGCCGTATTCTTGATCTCTCTGGCGGCGCGCGCGGCTCGTTGCAAAAACGACGTCACGCTGGAGGCAGCGCCCTCAGGCTGCGACTCGTAGATAGAGCTCTCGGTCGACTTTTCCGACGCCTCGTCGTTCCTCATCTCGGTCGACACGTTCTTGGGCTCCTTCTTTACAATAGCGCCAATGCACCCGCCGTGGTCTGCTCGGGTGGCAAACTTGAACCCAAAACTGACCCACTCCTTCTCCACAAGCACCATAAACCCCTTCATCGTTCTATAGTACGGGTCAAGGCATAGCTGGGCCAAGGCAGAGACCTGCGACGTTCGGTCCCACCCATCGGAACAGTGGATAACCACATTGGTGTTGTTGAGGTGTATCGACTTGGTTATTCGGTCAACAGACTGTAGGATGATGGAAAGTCTATGCAACCACTGCGTCTTTGTCAACGACTGCTGGAGTGCCGCCGTTGATGCTGTGGTTGTCGTCGTCTTGTTGGCGACCGGGAACCTATCCAAGTCGCTCAACACTGACGCGAGCTTGTTCAATGAGTCTCGAATGACATGGATATTGTCAATATTGCAAAAGATCTTGTCAACTTGTCGCAGGACCCTGTGATGCTCGTGCAGCAGCAGCAGCAACAGCAGGAGCAGCAGCGTCGCTCCAGGGCCCGTACCCAGGCCCGTGCCCAGGCCGGGGCCATCTCTGCCGGGGCTTCTACCTCGGTAATTGTCGATATTCTCGGTGCCTGCACCCAAGGCATGCTGCCCAATGGCGTTGGTGAGTGGCCTTAAGTCAACAAGCAAGTTTCGCTGCGGCTGGCTCTGGTACTCGTCGTCCTCCAGCATATTGGCGCCCCTCTCGCGCTCCTGACAGTGAAAGATCTCGGTGATGAGCTTCTCGTCCTGGATCGAGCGGTTCTGCAAGTTCAACCCCACTAGCGGCTGCGCACACCTGGCAATGACATTGCCATTCACGCTGGCTTTGTGCTTGTACACAATGGCGGGTATCCGCTGCTTGGACCTAAACTTGCCCGCGTGTTTCAAGACATTGTCTGAGATGGTGCTGGGAACAATAAGGACCTTGGGATACGACGGACAAAAGCGGTACTCCTCGTTGATGGCCGTCTGACGCCAATAAGAGCTGCCTGGCTGTATTAATCCGAGCCGGGTGTACTCGTGCACGGCATCGTAGAGGTCCCACCCCTTGGTCTCCAACTTCTGCTCCAACATGTTGGGTCTGTATCCGTATGCATAGAGCAACTTGATATCGTTTTCGGTCTTGGCCAACGTGATCAACGAACTCAATTTGGAAAACACCTCCAGACATATCGAGTCGTTGGTAAAGTCAAACGAGTAGTATGTAAAGTCCTTGCATTGTAACTGTATGTGTGATGCGGTATAGTGGTCAAATTGCTCGTTGGAAATGACGGGCGGTTTCACCGACTCGCCGTTGGCGGTGCTATTTATCCACGACGAGCCCCTGGCCTTCAGTATTTTCTCAATGATGGGGTAGCATACCCATATTTCCTTTGGTGCTGCGGGTTGTGTGGATGTGGATGTTGCTGATGGCGGGGGGATGAAACTGAATACGAGGTGGAATGACGACAAGATTAATGTTCCTGTAATGTGGTGACCCCGTCGGCTTAGGATGACATCGTTCACCGTAAACACGTTATCCATGATGCTGATATGGGGGGAGAGAGATGTGGTGTGTTGCCGTTTGTGCCTTTACTGGGATTTGTTTTTTTTTCTTTCTTGGGGGGGGGAGTGGAAGTGAAGGATTCCTTTTCGCTATCTATCAGTTGGTCCATATTCAATCTACAAGCCCTCGAATCTACGTATACCGTGCTCGTGCTTTTGCATGTTTCGCAACTGCTTTGTGGTGAGCTTATTCTCAGCCGGTTTTTGTTTCTTTGACGCTGGCTCTGGAGACGTCTCTGCAGCTGTCTCTTCTGGTTGCTGAGACTTGGTTAGCTTGTTGATGTCAATGGTCTTTTTCAGTGGCTTCGAAATGACCTCACTGACGTTTTGCCTTCTTTTACGTTGTGGGACTTCCTCCTCCTCTTGTTCCTCCTCCTCCTCTTCTTCCTCCTGTTCCTCCTCCTCCTCCTCCTCATCCAGGCTCAAACTGTCATCGATAGCACCAACACCATCATCACTGTCATCATCACTGTCATCACCACTATCATCATCCTCATCATCCTCATTATCCTCATCTGCCTCCTTGTTGGACCAGATCTTTAACGAGTCCATGCCTGCACTGATCAACCTATAGTCGTAATCAATGTCCAAGATACCCACCTCGTCAACGGCGCCATATTTGCCCGCCGCCACCGAGTGGACCCGCGTTTCGTCAACCTTGCCCTTTTTAAAGTTGACCCGGTGCAACAACCCCTCACTGTCTCCACACCACACCGAGTTTGCCATCTCGCCGTCGTCGGCATTCATGGTCGGCATGATGGCATCGATGGACGCCGTCTTGTTCACCTTTATCCGCGACAACTGGTCCATCAACGAGTTCTTGGACCGCTTCCAAATCGTCACGATCCCCTCGCCGTGGCCCACCAACACGGTGTCGTTCTGCAGCGACACGTGCTCGGTCGCATAGCACATGGACAACAACTCGTCCTCCTGGTCATCGGACTGGGTCACTATCCCCTTTCGAATATCAATGTGCGACAACGTTGTCGACCCCAATGTGAGGTAGTGGTACGCCGATACCGCGGGCATGGCCATGATATGGTTGATTGAGTCGTCGTGCGCCGACTCCACCTTGAACTTCAACCCATTGGCCAAGTTTGAGCTGTCGTAAACCAAAACGTGGCCATCCTCCGTCCCCGACAACAACAAGGGGTGCGTGGTGGAATGACACAATTTGGTTAGCAAGTCCCTTTTGCCGCCAAAGTCGCTGCTGACGTCAACCTTGGCAACTACTCTCCCCGTCTCGGTGCTGGCCTTTTTGATAATGTTGTCTGTGCCCATGGTGTACACAAACTCGCCGAGCGAGTTTTCCAACGGATCGAAAATGGCATGCCGGCACGATCCCTTGTGTCTCTTGGTCTTCCAGCTCGTTTTGAGCAGTTCGGTATTGTCGTCAATGATGGTCCACCATTTCTTCTTTGTTTGAGACACCGATTTGTTGACATGGGGGACCTTGCCCTGTGCATAAGCCTCCTTTTCCAAATCAGCAATCTCCTCACGCTTGGCCTGCAGGGCTTCCTCGAGCTTGTCGGCGTCGTAGACTTTGCAAAACACATGGCCCGTGGCTTGGCCCGAGATGAGAATTGGTTTTGTGGGGTGGGCCGCTACTGTGAAGAGCGGGTCTTTGTAGTTGATCTCCAAGATCGGAGCCACCGAGGACTCCAATGCTCGTGCCGCATTGGCTGAGTTGGACTTCTTCTTTCCCATTTCCTTGGTTTTGGTGAGCGATGAGATTGGGATAAGATTTGTTTCTGGTTGAGTTAAATCGAATGGTAGCGCATGGGTGGGAGGGGGAGGAGCAATGAAGGCATGGCAGTGGTCACTGTTCTTTTTCATATGTTACAAGCTATTGAAAGGTTTACCAGATTGAGAGGATAGAGGGTTGAAAGGACAACCATTCTTTGAGATACACCACCTGCCGTGGGTGCCATTTTCGTGGTACACACCAGGTGATGGGATCAATGTGGGGCCATAAAAGAAAATGCTAAACGAGAAAAACTCCTCCCTTGCAAGCAGCAGAGGATACACCCCAAGGCATAATGCCACTCACAGCTCTTCCCCCGAATGCCAAGGTGGCAGTCCTTGGAGCGGGCATCTCAGGACTATCATTCACCTATTTCCTATCCAAATTGCGACCCGACTTGTCGTTTTCCGTTTTTGAAAGGTCCAGCAGACCGGGGGGCTGGATATCGTCGCCGAAACTAC
>JAJMCF010001865.1:0-54088 GCA_030585045.1 Zhuliangozyma parablackwelliae | reverse complement strand
GTCTCCTCAGTTGACGTGGTCTCCTCAGTTGACGTGGTCTCCTCAGTTGACGTGGTCTCCTCAGTTGACGTGGTCTCCTCAGTTGACGTGGTCTCCTCAGTTGACGTGGTCTCCTCAGTTGACGTCGTCTCCTCAGTTGACGTCGTCTCCTCAGTTGACGTCGTCTCCTCAGTTGACGTCGTCTCCTCAGTTGACGTGGTCTCCTCAGTTGACGTGGTCTCCTCAGTTGACGTGGTCTCCTCAGTTGACGTGGTCTCCTCAGTTGAAGTTGTTTCTGTCTCAGTGGTTGACGAAATGACAACTTCCTGTACTGACGTCAATGTTGAGGCATAACCATCATCTGGACAAGTGACAACCGTTTGTGTGAAATGGATGGTGGCTGTACCAGTGACGTAAAAAGTTTCAGTACCACTTGTTACCATTACCACATGTACCTCAGTGGTTGTCTTCACCAATGTTGTTGTATAAGTTCCAATGGTCACGCGTGTCGTGTAAGTGTTGGTAAAAGTAGATATTGGTGTAGGAGCGGTTTCAACAACTTCCTTTGTTGAAGTTTTAGTAACAACTATTCTGCTGCTTGACGATGTTGATTCAGGCAAAATGCTTTTTGTACATTCTTCACTGCAACTTGTGAGCGTAACAGTAACACCAACGTCAACATCCGTTGAAACTGTTTTGGTGATTTCTGTAGCAGTAGTATAGACATAGTTAGTTTCTTCTTCAATAGCAGTTTCCCTAACCTCTTCTTCCACAGTTTCGGTTAATACATCGACTGAAGTACTAGTAACTGGAGGTAAAGTCACCAAGGAAGTTAAAGTAACTACCTCATCGATAACCCAGTAGCAACCGGTTTCGTCACACTCTTCAGTGTAGCAACCAGTGTCGTCGCATTCTACTTTTCCAGTAGCTTGGATTTTGCTTGTGAGCCACAAGAACAATACTAAAAAGTGAATCATTGTTTGGCAAAGGAGTTTTGTTTATGAGTTTGGATAATGAAAGAGACTTTCGAGAGTAGATTTACACCCCCTTTTATATTCTTGAGAGTAGGAGGGAATTGGTACAAACGTTCATGATGAAACACCATGCTGGAAATTGCATCAATTTTTGCAATTTGGAAATTTCTTTTTTAGGTTTTGCGGCCCCGTAATAAATTGTTTCAAATGGCAAGTAGCAACGCAAGGGGAACTGGAAATGGAGCCCAGTGACGCAGAGAACAAGGACATGTGGGCGGGTGCTTGACAACAGCACAGTGTTCAGCCTAGCAAGGCCACTTGGTCTTTGTTGTTCAGCAACGAATAGAAGTCCCCAACACATGTACCCCAACTCAACTCCCCAGACCAAGCTTCACTATTTCCCAGAAAAGCTTGGCCACATAGTGTCTGAAACACCCTATAGTCCAAGAAATCTACGAGGCAAAAAAAAAGAATCTCATGTTAAAAAGCAACTCTCTTTTTGAATGGTTTGGAACCCGAAAAGGGAAAAGAAATTGTCTATGTAACTACCAACACGCCTGAGGACAAGCTTTCCCTTTGCAAGTTTCAGAGTCGTTTCGGCTAGGTGAAACTCTTTTTTTTTTTTCTTGATTCAATTTTTAACATGCATGGCCTGATAATTAAACAATCTAGAATAGAAATTTCACTATATGCAAGAACCTATATGGGCGGCGGGGTCACGCTTGGCGTGGTACTTTTCGTAAAAATGGGTAATTTCGAAAACCACCTCCACTGTTATGAGCAAAATAATGATCCACTCGAGCCGCGTGCTCTTTTTCTCATTCAACACACTCAAAAACGCCCGCTGCTCTTCGGTGGCATAGTCCAACTTTCTGTTCAAGATGGATATTCTCGAGTTGATGTCCAAGATCTTGGAAACCGAGTTGTAGATCTTTTCCAACGTTGGCTCGCTCCAGTACAAGTCGGGTGTGTCGATCAACTCACTATACAAGTTGAGCTTGCCGCGGAGGAGAAAGAGGCGGCCCGTGAGCTTCAAAAACTCGTGCTCCGAGGTAGTTATTCGCTTCCCCTTGGCCAACACCTGCGAGTTTACCTTGGTGAGCTCTAGATGCTCTTCCAACTGGTCTTCGAGGACCGACAAGCGCGTAGACCTCGAGAGCCCAATGGCAAAGGCCGCCATGTCCAACAACTTCTTATCGTCGGTTGCACCCTGCACAACCATAATCTCGCCATGGAGGTACGAGTTGCCGTGATTGAGGGGGTGCTCCGGCACCGTTTGCAACTCGATGTAATCGATATCTTCGCTCTCGTAGACGTCCAATTTCGACTCGATGGAGGGCGCGAGTATGGGCAAGAACTTGGAAAGCATATCGCGCTCGCTCACATTCCACCCCGTGAGCGTCCCATTGGACAAGATCATGAGGTTACCCCCCGCGACCTCAATGCTCACCACTTCCTCGGGTATCACTATTTTGTAGTCGTATTCCTGGATTGAGGGCAACAAGGTATCAAAGTCGATTGACTCGCCAACTGTAACCGATGTGACGCTTGACAAGTACTTTTCCAACGTGTTGGGGGTTTCTCGGTTTGCATTAAGGAGCGCCAACATATGGCTCGTGGTCTCTTGTAGTTGCGGGTCCTGCCGTCTTAGCTTCTGGGCCGGAAGCTTCTTTTTGGGCACAGACTTTACTCGTGGCCCTGCATCAAGCAGGACACGTCGGAATAGGTGCCGCAGGATTGGAGTGAATCTGATGGGTATTTTTCGGAACATGGTCAAACTCTGCGATGGTGGTTGCGCTAGAGGGGTGGTTGGGCTAGAGGGGTGGTTGCGCTAGATGCACTAAAATGCGACTTTGCGATGGGTGGATATTTTCCGTGTAGTGTCTCGATCAAAAGTCGAAATCACGAGGTGGCATTGGCGCTTCAAGCTGCTCAACGAAAGGCATAGCAACAGTGCAACCCATTCGGCGGAGCTAACCCGCCTCCGGGGACACATTCGTGTATTCGTTCGGACTATGGTTTCTGTTTCTGTTTTACCCATTTCTCCCCGGACTGCTTCCGTTTGTTTATGCAACCAAGCTCACACGCTCCGGCAGGTACTAAGGAACAACTCGGTGTTGTTGTTGAAGGGGACAAGGGGTAAGGGGACAAGGGGTGGGTGTGGGCAATAGCTATAAATAGAAATGCCATACCACCAGTACTATACAAGAAAAAAAATACATCTCTTTAAGCCACTATCAACAGACACGTTAGCACTGACGGGGGAAACGTCGCCGCCAACGGTAATCACCACAGCATCCAATGCCACCTCTCCTCGTTGTAAGTGGGATTTTGTCTCCAGCTGGGGGGCACTTCTAAAAATAGCGCTTTCGAGACACAAACACCACCAAAGGGGTGTAAACACCGCCCCGTCCCCCGTTCTTGTTGTGTTCTCTTCCCCATCTTCCCAAAGCGGCAATCATAGATACCAATAGACCTTAGCATGACCACAATTAAGGTCAAACCTTTTTTTTGGTCATTCGGAACCGCATTTCACCTTTCATGGGGGTGGGCGTTGTTGTGTGTGCCCTCTGGTGATGTGTTTATAATTTGTCCGTTTTAGGTAAAGTGATAACTCTGCTCCTGATACGGGAGGGGCGGTCACGTGGTAGGGCTCGGAGCACAAGCAAAACCAGCACGAACCAAGCAGCATATAATGCTTAACCACTATGGGATATACAAGGACAGTATACCCCATGCATGCTTCCCTTGCTTTCCCAAAATACACCTAAACTATGCCCATTCCCGCCCTGGCGGTTTCAAGACCAGATACGTGGAACATTGAGGAAAAAAGTTTTAAGAGAGGTGCGGGCCAGCGTTTTTTCCAAGAGGCAAAACAAAAAAAAAAAAAAAAAAAGTGTATTCCACATTCCAAAATCTTTTTTAAATACATTTTGAAAGAACCTGCTTTCCTCTTGAAACTCGCTCTTTCTTTAAACAACTATTCAATAACAATGTGGTATGTGTTGAACTTTTGGGGCCCCTTTGTCTCTGGCTTTTGTTGCACCCACCCCTACCCCTCCAGCCATGACATTCGGCAGCCCCCTCCACCCCCCCCTCCGTTGTGAGAGCTCCTACTAACAATTGCCGTGTAGTGGTATTTTTGGTTATGTCAACTTCTTGGTTGACAAGTCTCGCGGAGAGATTATGGACACTTTGATTGATGGGTTACAGAGATTGGAGTACAGAGGCTACGACTCTGCCGGGATTGCTGTTGATGGCGAAGCCAAGGGCGAAAACATCATTGTCAAGACCCCAGGCAAGGTCAAGGTGTTGAGGCAAAGGATTGCCGATGATGGCATTGAACGCACCACCGTGTTTGACAACCACGTTGGCATTGCCCACACCAGATGGGCCACCCACGGCCAGCCCAAGGAGCAAAACTGCCATCCTCACAGATCCGACCCCACGGGCGAGTTTATCATTGTGCACAACGGTATCATCACCAACTTTGCCGCCCTCAGACAGTACTTGTTGACCAAAGGGTTCAAGTTTGAAAGTGAAACCGACACTGAATGCATCGCCAAGCTTTTCAAGCACCTCTACGATAAGAACAGAGAGGTGGGCAACGAGCCCGACTTGAACGAGTTGACGAAGCAAGTGTTGCACGAATTGGAAGGTTCCTACGGGTTGTTGGTCAAGTCTGTTCATTACCCCGGCGAGGTGTGTGGCACCAGAAAGGGGTCCCCCTTGTTGGTTGGTGTCAAGACCGACAAGAAGTTGAAGGTTGACTTTGTCGACGTTGAGTTTCCAGAGCAAAACACCGAGCCGTTGGCCATCCACAGCGCCGCCACCCAGGCGGAGTTGGGCTTGTTGCCCGTTGCCCCCGGCGACCAGAACTTGAGAACTTCTCAGTCCAGAGCTTTCTTGTCCGAGGACAATATCCCCTCGCCCATCGAGTTCTTTTTGTCTTCTGACCCGGCTTCGGTCATCCAGCACACCAAAAAGGTGTTGTTTTTGGAAGACGAGGACATTGCGCACATTTACGACGGCGAGTTGCACATTCACCGTGCATCCACCAAGAATGCCGGCGAGTCCACCACCAGGTCGATCCAGACTTTGGAAATGGAGTTGAACGAAATCATGAAGGGCCCCTACAGCCATTTTATGCAAAAGGAAATCAACGAACAGCCAGACTCGACTTTTAACACCATGAGAGGCCGGATTGATTTCGACAACTGCATTGTCACCTTGGGTGGATTGAAGTCGTGGTTATCCACCATCAGAAGGTGTAGAAGAATCATTATGATTGCCTGCGGCACTTCGTACCACTCGTGTTTGGCCACGCGGTCGATTTTCGAGGAGTTGACCGAAATACCGGTGTCGGTTGAGTTGGCGTCGGACTTTCTCGACAGAAGATCGCCCGTGTTTAGAGACGACACCTGTGTGTTTGTGTCCCAATCGGGCGAAACTGCCGACTCCATCTTGGCCTTGCAGTACTGTTTGGAGAGAGGCGCCCTCACCGTGGGCATTGTCAATGCCGTTGGGTCGTCCATGTCCCGGCAAACGCACTGCGGTGTCCACATCAATGCCGGGCCCGAGATTGGGGTTGCTTCCACCAAGGCCTACACATCGCAGTACATTGCGCTCGTCATGTTTGCCCTCTCATTATCGAACGACTCCATGTCGAGAAAGTCGAGACACGAGGAGATTATCAAGGGCTTGCAAAAGATTCCCGAGCAAATCAAAAAGGTGTTGAAGTTGGAGGATAAGATCAAGGACTTGTGCAACAGCACCTTGAACGACCAAAAGTCGTTGTTGTTGTTGGGCCGGGGGTACCAGTATGCCACCGCCTTGGAGGGCGCCTTGAAGATTAAGGAAATCTCCTACATGCACTCTGAGGGTGTTCTTGCCGGCGAGTTGAAGCACGGGGTGTTGGCGTTGGTTGACGACAAGTTGCCCATCATTGCCTTTGCCACCAGAGACTCGTTGTTCCCCAAGGTGATGTCGGCCATTGAGCAGGTGACTGCCAGAGACGGCAGGCCAATTGTTATATGCAACGAGGGCGATGCCATCATATCCAACGACAAGGTGCACACCACCTTGGAAGTGCCACAAACCGTTGACTGTTTGCAGGGGTTGTTGAACGTTATCCCCTTGCAGTTGATCTCATACTGGTTGGCCGTCAACAGAGGCATTGACGTTGACTTTCCCCGTAACTTGGCCAAGTCGGTCACGGTCGAGTAGATTAGAGACACTGGGTGTATAGTATGTTTCAGATAATTATAATAAATACGTTCTATTGTGTGCCCGCTCAAAAATGATGGCTCGATTGGAATCACTTTCTGGTAAAGTATTGCGAGTTGCCCAAGAACGTGGCAGTGGTGTCAAACACCGACTCGCCAAAGTTGAGGTACTTGCCGGCATAGTACTGGACGTCCTTGTTCTCGATGGCGTCGATGTTGGGGGTCACGCCGGTGGCGCGCTTGAGGCCAGCCAAGAAACCAGCGGCCAATGTCAAATCAAAACCAACGTGTGCAATTCTGCCCAACATTTTAAACATAAAGATGAAAAGAACTACTTGCTCTAAGGTTGTGTAGAGGGGGGAATGGGTATTGGGTGGTGGTGGGTGGTGGCAAAAAAAGAATTTGGGGTACCGTAGGTGTGTCGCCCCAGATTAGATAGCTTGTTTGTTTATATGCTGGAAAGAGAGAAAAAAAAAAGAATTAGGGGGAGTATACTGTTACCCGGCATATCTGTTCAGTGGTTGCCTAACAACACGGAGACAAGAAAAAAAAAGGAGTTGACACCAACCAATCAAGGATGCGCTGGATGGAAAAGGATGGTGCTTATATGATGGCGACAATGATGATGATGTTGATAACCATGGGTCTATGAAGTGATCCAGAGATCCTGAAAGGGAAGGGATGATAGTGGTTGGTGTCAAGGTATCACGGGCTGCTTACCTATGTAGATTTGCGTATGCAGCCAGCATGCCCATTCAACCCGGTTTGGCCGCTGCAGAACGCCATTGGGCCAAGGCAGGAAACAAAAGATTGAGACCAAAAGCTGTCCATACCGGTGGTTGTCCTAGTTGGTGGTGGCTACTTTTTGCAAGGTTACCCTCGCCGTTTGACTTTCCCCTCCACCATGCCCGCTGCTGTTCCCCGCTGCTGACTTTTTCGGGAGGTGATGTGCTCATATACCTTGGATATGAGCCATGCCTATGTTCCCGACTTTCAGATTGTGCCGCCTCCGCTCCAACGCCCGCCCCGTTTCGTCCCCTTTTCACCTTCTATGTCTACTCTCCTTCTTTCTTGTATGAGCGTTTTTTTTGTGTGTCATGGGGGTCGAAAGTTGGTGTGATGGTGGAGATGCTATAGGTTGCCACCCGGGACTGAGAAGAGGAGAGGAGAGGGTCTACTCATCCAATAGGAATGGTTGGTAGGGGGCAGCGTCCGTTTCCATTCTTTGCGTGACGAAACTGGAGGGCATTGAAACAGAGCCAAAAAAAGAAGGCGAGGAAAAAAAAAAAATCATTAGCAAGCTACAATCTAGCATAATTCACCAGCACAATCACCATGTCTGACAGAATGCGACCATCGTTGCCAAAGGGCCCGAAAAGAGATAGGGATTATACCGCCAACAACAGGCCAGCATCACAAAGAGATACTTATCAGGAGAAAGATTCCTACGAACAGCGAGACTTGTATGAACAGACAGACTTGTATGACCAAAGGGATTCACAGAGAAACTCACAAAGAAACACACAAAGGGACTCACAAAGGGACTCACGTGGCTCACACAAGCAGCGCGACTCGTACAAGCCAAGAGGCCAAAACCAGCAACGAGACTCGTACAAACAACGAGACTCGTACAAACAGCGAGACTCGTACGTACCCTCGGGACCAAAAAGGCACGAGGAGAGGGACAGTTATCACCCCAACAAGAATCAGAACAATGGGCCCAGCACAATACCAACGGGGCCAGCGTCGGCAGGAACAAGCAGCGAGCAAACACCTCCGAGTTTGAAACGAGCATTGCCCTCTGGACCAGCCAGTCAACGCAAGCGGCGTGAGGTTGGTAAACGAGACTTGCCACCTCCTCGCCGACCAGGTGCCCGGGATCCGACACGAGCTGCGGTGCATGCGCACGCTCATGTGCTGCCTGCCCCGCATGCGTTGCCCAAGAAGTTGTTGCCGCATCAGATATACTCGGTAAAAGTCAACATGCCATCGGTATACCAGCGGGTGTCCCAGGTTGGTGAGGGAACGTATGGCAAAGTGTACAAGGCCCAACACGCCACCACGGGCGAATTTGTCGCCATGAAGCGGTTGCGGTTGGAGAACGAAAAGGAGGGGTTCCCCATCACCGCCATACGTGAAATCAAGTTGCTACAATCGTTTGACCATCCAAACGTTGTGGGGTTGTTGGAGATGATGGTTGAGTGCAACCAGATCTACATGGTGTTGGATTACATGGACCACGACTTGACGGGTCTTTTGAGCCACCCGGACTTGAAGTTGGAGGAGAGCCACCGCAAGTTTATTTTCCAGCAGTTGACCGAGGGGTTGAGGTATTTGCACCAAAAGCGAATCATCCACCGTGATATCAAGGGCAGCAATATCCTCGTGGACAATGTTGGCCGGCTAAAGATTGCCGACTTTGGCCTTGCTCGGACTATGAAGATTGTCAACAATGGCGAGTCCCCGGACTACACCAACCGGGTGATTACCATTTGGTACCGGCCGCCCGAGTTGCTTCTAGGCGCCACCGACTATGGGAGGGAGGTGGATGTGTGGGGCATTGGCTGCTTGCTAATCGAGTTGTACTGCAAGCACGCGGCGTTTCAAGGGTTTGACGAAGTGAGCCAGTTGTGCAAAATCTTTAACGTGATGGGCACGCCCACGTTGGCCGACTGGCCCGAGATTGAGTACTTGCCGTGGTTTGAGATGTTGAAGCCCAAGGTGAATATCAAGAGCAAGTTTAGCGACACTTATAGGGAGGCGTTGTCAAAGGATGCGTTTGACTTGGCATCCCAGTTGCTTGCGCTCAATCCCAAGGACAGACCAACCGCCGAGGAGGCGTTGCACCATGCGTACTTTACCAATGACCCCCAGCCGGAAGAGTTGACGTTTTTGCGAGACGTCAAGGGAGAGTGGCACGAGTTTGAGACCAAGAAGCAGCGGAGGAAGGAGAGAAAGAGGATCCAGGACGAGCAGGCCGCTACTGCCAGGGCAAGGAAGAATGACAACGGCGATAACAAATCTGTAGACGATGGTGCCAACGCTGTTTACGACTCGGCCAAGTCCATTGATGATCGCGGCGACGATGCTAGGTCGGCCAGCACGGCCTCGCCCAAGTCGGCAGCAATCGACACCGCGAGTGCGTCGTTGGCTGCTGGGCATAGCATTTCGCCCACGGGCGCAAGTGCCACCTAAGGGTGTGGTATGCTCGCAGAGCATACCACACACTATTTTTTTTTTCATAGTTGCAAAAAAAAAAAAAAAATTTACTCCACCCATGCACAATCATTTGTTATACCAGCAACAAATGAGACAATCATTTCTTTTAGGGGTTCTAGCTGCACTTGTTCCAGCTTACAGTCTCGTCATTGACGTATCGCGCAATTCGCCCGAGCCGCCACAGACCCACCCACCACAAGCAGGAAGAGAGCGCATGTACCCAATCACGGCGATGTTTGCAAAGACATTCAGGATAGACACTGTTGATTGTATGAAGAATATTGAGGATACGCAGTTGAAGATCAAAGACTGTGCCGATGGTAACCCCGGGTGTGTTTGCTACTTTATGGATTTGGTCAACACTCAGTGTGACGAGCTCAAAAGCACGCCCAATTGGTATTTGGAAAGTCTCAACCACAAAGAGTGTCACCAAGTAGGCGTAACAAAAAGGAAATAGAACAGGAGGATACCAGCATTCGGATTTATTTATGGACGAGCATACGAGAAGGGGCACAATCATATGCCTTGTTTTGAGAATATACAAAAAATAGTTGGCCTCGCCTTTGAGCCACTCGACACAAAGCAGGTAGTAGAACCGCCAGAGCGGGTTTCATCTCATTAGATACATTCAATGCACCAACACTGTTTTCTATCTTGGTGCCGATTTCTTTCTCATTTCCTTCTTTCTGATTCATCACTGACAATTTCCACCCACCCCCACCTTCGCTTTGCCCTCTCCCGATTTACCCAATTGCCGTGCAATTTATTCTAATCAGCTAAAAATAAAAATAAAATAAATAAACAAGAAAAGGAGAGAGCAGGAGAGGACAAGTTTTATCAACAACAAGAGTTCTTCCTTTTTCTGCTCGGCGGCAGTTTGCACTCATCCCCCTCTGCCAGTCACCAGCTACCAGCTACCATAACCCACTGCCACGACGACGCCCAAGTGTACACCCCCTCCCTCACTTGTCGTTTAGCCCCTCTGCGCCATTAATACCTCAAAAAGGCTCAGCCAAATTTTTTTTTTTTCTTTTGGGTTCTCTCTCTCCCCTGTTGAGGAGTAAACCCACAAAGGACAGACAAACCCACAAAGGACAAGTAATCACACACCACGCCAACCATGGGATCGTGCACCTCTAAGGAGTCTCTGGCCCTGAAGGCCACTGCACCCACGGCCAAATCAACTCAGACGAAACGAGATGAACAGAAACAAGCAATAGAGCAGCAGCGCCTGCAACAGCAGCAGCAACAAAAAACAACCACCCCTCCACAAACAACACAACAGCCACAACAGCTAGGGGCCAAGTCAGCGGTGTCCACTCTCAATGAATCCAGACAACAGTCAACCACCGCCAACTCGTCTCTAGAGGAGAAAGAACAGCAGCAGCAACAACAACAACAACAATCATTCCAGCTGGTGTTGCTGCTGCTGCAACCACAGCAACAATCTCCAGCATCACAGCAGCAGGAGCCCCGCAATGGAAGCGGATCTGCCGTTGTCTCGCAGAACCCGGTGGACATTGCCGCTTCCACCAATACCAGCAAGGAAGTAAAGGTGTTGTTGCTCGGTTCCGGCGAGTCGGGAAAGTCCACCATTGTGAAGCAGATGAAGATCTTGCACCACAACGGGTACACCCAAGACGAGTTGATTGAGTACAGACCGTTTGTGTATAAAAACGTGTTGGACTGCATCAAGAACGTTGTGAATGCCATTATCGACTTGCAGCCCGACTTGATCAAACCGCGCGAGGAGGACCCCGCCCATGTTGCCAATGGCGACGATGTGGAGGAGGATGTTTCTGAGATCACGTCGGAGGGCAGAAGACATGTGTTGAACTATGACGACTTGAACGAGGTGTTGGATTACGAGTATTCCATGGATGGCGACTTTGACCCGTCCGTTGCGGCAAAGATTGGCATCATTTACTCCACGCCCGAAGTGAAACATTTTATGATCCACCAGCAGGGCAACTTTTATCTCATTGATTCTACCGACTATTTCTTATCCGACTTGGGCCGAATCACCGCCCCAAACTATATCCCATCGGTGGCCGATGTCTTGCGAACAAGAAAGAAGACTTCTGGTATCTTTGACTTTAAGTTCGACATGGGCAAGGGACTCAACGTGCACATGTTTGACGTGGGTGGCCAGAGGTCCGAACGGAAAAAGTGGATCCATTGTTTTGACAATGTGACGCTCATTATCTTTTGCGTGTCCTTGAGCGAATATGACCAGGTGTTGTTGGAGGAAAGCACTCAGAACAGGTTGGAGGAGTCGCTAGCTTTGTTTGACTCGGTGGTGAACTCGCGGTGGTTTTCCCGAACTTCGGTGGTGTTGTTTTTGAACAAGATTGATGTGTTTGCCGAAAAGTTGCAGTACAGCCCCTTGGAGCGCCATTTCCCCGACTATAACGGCGGCAACAACATCAACAAGGCCGCCAAGTATATCTTGTGGAGATTCAACCAGGTGAATAGGTCCGGTTTGAACATTTACCCCCATGTGACCCAAGCAACGGACACGTCTAATATTCAATTGGTGATGGCGGCCTTGAGGGAGACGATTTTAGAAAACACGTTGAGAAATAGCGGGATATTGTAGTTTGTCGAATAAAAACGATTGGTTTTTGTAAAGATGATACTACTGCTTTTGTAAAGGTTAGGTTTTGGAGATGCTACAACCTACTCACTCAGGAATGTGGACCTCCTTCTCGCGCACGTAGTGCAAGTTGAAGCTGCCATTGCCGCGCCCTCTACCCCTTCCGCCGCGACCACGTCCACGAGGCGCGCCCCTCCCCCGGCCTCTGCCCCGCCATGGTGCATCAATGCCAGGCTCTGCATTTCCCCCCTCGGGAGCAACGCGGAACTTCCTGGGTATATGGTCTTGAGACAGCGATGCTGCTGGCGGTGGCGTCGCTGTCGTCTCGGTGGCAAGCCCGTTTGGTGCCTCTTCAGAGGTTTCCATGCCTCCAGCATCGCCAGCTTCAGTGTCTGATCGTTTGGCAAATGAGCCTCGACGGACGTGGTTGTTGATACTGCCCCGTTTAGGTTTGCTGCGTTGGACGAGTTCAGAGAGGTTCTTAAAGTTGGGTCT
Source organism: Zhuliangozyma parablackwelliae (assembly GCA_030585045.1). Classification (NCBI taxonomy): domain Eukaryota; kingdom Fungi; phylum Ascomycota; class Pichiomycetes; order Serinales; family Debaryomycetaceae; genus Zhuliangozyma; species Zhuliangozyma parablackwelliae. The sequence goes on along the minus strand of JAJMCF010001865.1, from coordinate 41,600 downwards.
ATCTTCGTCCTTTCTGGGTCTTGTTCTTCCCGTGCCCTCGGTGGTAGTAGGTATTGACTGCTCCGCTTTAGGTTTTGGCTGCTCCACTTTAGGCTGTACTGGCTCAGCCTCAATGCCCACAGCTTTTATAGTCAACTTTTCCAACTGTTCCTGTGGTGCCACTGTATCTTGCTCGGGTTGGCGCCTCGTTAATACAATTTGCTCCTTTACAGCACCCTCACTTGTTGTCAAGCTAGCTTTCTGCAAGGGAGGAGACATGGTCGATTTCTTTTTCAAAATAACGGGCTTGACTTCCTTTGGCTTTGGGGTCGTGCGTGGTGACCCTTTGCCTGAGCCGGGGCGGGAATCTCCGGACTGCTGGCTCAATAGTTGAGCAAGTGATTTGCCGGTGCCGCTGGTGGACGGGTACCCATTTGCAGGTTCTGGCGACGACGACGAGTTTACGGTTGTTGATGCGCTTGGTATTGCGTGCGAGGCATACAGCGAATATTGTTGATGTTGTTGTGGTGGTGGTTGCTGCTGTGGTGGTTGCTGCTGCTGTGGTGGTTGTTGTTGCGGCGTCGCTGTGTGCTCCTCCCTCTTCAACACAGAAACCGATGGCTGCTTTTCTGTAAACGACCTCCTCCCCAAAGAGCTCCTCCTAAGCCTTGGTGATCCACTTTCGTGAAACTGCTTTATGGTAGATTCAACATCAACACTCTCTTCATCTCCCAACGTCTGTACTGTGGTATTGTTCAATTTGATGAGCTTCTTTTCAATCTCCAACTCCCGCGATAATGTGTCAACTGGTTTTGCTTTCCCAAATGGATTGGACTTGGGTTTGGGCGGGGACGACGGAGGGACTAGGGCCGGGGTTTCAAAGTGTGGCTGCTGCTGCTGCTGGTGCTGCCTGGCTAGCGGCTCCCTATGGAACGGGTCCCTGCCTGGCGGGTCCCGATGAAACGGGTCTCGATGTGGTTGTCCGTAATTCAGATCGCCGTGGTACGGCTCCCGCTGCAGCAGCTGCTGCTGCCGCCCCATCCCACCTCCCCGATGGCTCATATCGAGCTCCTCTAGCAACTGCATGTGTCTGGGCTGCCGCGATTGTTGCTTCTGCGCTATAAATTCCTGCTGGATATGGTGGATCTCCGCCGCGTGCTCCTGGTTAAACTTGATACAGTATTGAAAGTCGCGAAAGTCGGCAACCTCCACAATCACCCTCCTTGTCCCCTTGTAGTACAAGTCGTGCCACTTTAACGCCTTGGACATATCGTCTGCGCCACCCAACTCCACAAACGCCACCTGCTTGATTATGTGCGTTTCGAGAATGTCCGAAGCCGGATCAGTCACGATTTTGAACTTGACAAACGGGGTGAACCTGCTCCGGAATAGGTCTTCGACAAAGCCATCGTTGGCCGTGATTGGGAGATTGACAAGCTTGACAATGTAGGGCGGGCCATGCACGCCTTCCTGAAAGGTATATGGGTCATGGTGCTGCTCAATTGGCACCGAGATGGACGCCATGTCCACCTCTGTGTCTGCCCAGGATCCTCCAAAGGCTAAAGAAACCGGCGTTAGTATCGAAGACTTTTGGCAAAAAAACTACAACTTGGTTCAAGACATACATTCGTCCTGGATAAACTCTTGTAAACTCATCTTCTTTGGTGGTGCTGGATCATGTTAGTATATTGTTCGTTCTCTTTCTGTCATTCTCACGGTCTCGATGTCTCCACAATTCGAGACGCATCACCTGTGGCTATGATCTTTGGTCCTCCGCTCCCCTCGCCCACCATGTCGGGAAGCACACATACCCATTGTTCCCAAGTTTGTTTCTATTTCAATAGTCTGTGCAAGTCCGGGTGAAAACTATAGATGCAATTGATGATGTGGTCGTCACAAGTTGTCGTTACTTGGCCCAGTCAGGCAATAAAGAGAAGAAGAAGAAAAGAAAAAAAAATATTGGCTTGTCAATAACCTCACGTGACATTGGCAACAAATGTATAGTTTTCTGTTTACTTACTTTTATACCTGTAGGGGCCGTCTACAAATCAACAAAGTCGTTGTAGGTTTCTCTCCAGTAGGTAAAGAACCCGGTAAAGAACTTGATACCCAAGCCAATGTCCTTGGTGCCGAGGGTAGCTCTGATCGAGTGCATCGACAACTGCGGGATCCCAACGTCGATTGTTCTTGCGCCGGTCGAGGACGAGAGGTATGGCCCAATGGTGCCCCCAGATCTGCTGTCGTTTCTAATTTGAAAGTACTGCACCTCGTCGCCGTTCTTCTTGGCAATTTCCTCGACCAACGCCAAGCCCACAGCCTCGGTGGTCATGTGGCCGTTGGGGTCCAAGGCAATCGTGATACCCTTGTTGGGGACAGGCTTGTGGTGCTCCAAGTAGACTTCGGCAAAGTTGGGGTTCAACAAGTGGTTGACGTCTGCTGATAAAATGATACTGTTGGCATAAGTCTGTCTAAGCTTCTCCTCATTGCCAACAATTCGAGAAACCACCAACTCGACCAAGCCGCCCTGTGCGCCCTGACGTGTCAACGAGCCAACCTCCTCGTTGTCAAACAAACCAACAAGCGAGAACCCATCAGACTTGATCTCGCCCTCGGCCGAGTCAATCAACGCGTTCAAGGCGGCAAACGAGCAAACGCGGTCGTCCACTCTTGGGGCAAAGACAAACTCCTTGTTCAACCCGCCCTTGACACCCTTTTGCACGTCAAACAACTGCAAGTCCCATTGCAAAATATCCGTCACCTTGACGTTGGCCAACTTGGCAATGTACCTCAACAACTTGATGGAGTGCTTGCCGTACAATGGAGCCTCCTTTTCCTCCTTCGTTGGCTCATCGTCGTCGTCCTTGGAGAAGCCAATCACGGGAACTGCTTGGGTCTCCTTGTTGAAGGGGCCCACAGCGGGGGCGCCGAAATGCGGTGCCAACGTGGGGATGTGCGCAATGGGGTTGGGCGTGGAGTCCACAAGGTGGGAAGAGACCTTGCCGTCCTTCTTGACCAAGATCCGACCGCCAACACCCAAGTCTCTATCCCACCACACATCCCCCAAAGTGCCCGCGTACGGAGCAACGCCAAGCAACTCGTACCCGTCGACTTTCGCCTTGGTGGAGTTTGGCTTGAGCGCCGTGGTCAATGCGTCAATGTGGGAGCCAATCACGCCCACACCCTTTGATGGTTTCCACTCTGGGCCAAGGACAAATGCCACGAGCGACGAGCCGTTTCTCACCGTGAAATACTTGCCCGACTTGATATCCCATGAATCCTTTTCGGAAACGTACTTGAACCCGTGGGCCTCCAACTTTTCCGAAAAGTACTTGACAACATGGTAGATTGTGGGGGACTTGTAGGTGAACTCAATGTACTCGTCAGCGGCCTTTTCGTAAAAGTCGGGAGCGTACTCGTCAACGGCGACAACGTCGTTTTCGCGGGGGTGGGGGGTTGCAGAGTGCTTTGCTTGCTGTGCTTGCTGTGCTTGCTGTGCTTCCTGAAGCTTTTTCAATGAGTCGGTGAGGCCGACAAGGATGTCGTCAATTGAAGAAGACATAACGAGAGTGGTGTTGGTGAGAAGCAAGAAGAAGAAGGAGGAGGAGGGAGGACGGTACTTTTTTATTTATTACATTTCGAGCCACTCGCCGCCACAGGAAGTAAAAAAACAGCGGATCTTGGCGCGGAATTAACCACATTGTGGCCGCATAGCCAGCAGGCAGGCAGGAATCCACAACACGTCATCCACTCACTAAGTGGGCTTTTCTGCTGCAAATGTGGCGGCAACAATCAATGGAAACACCAAGCTGACGTCAGCATAGACTTTGACGCTCTTGGCGTCGGCCTTGATTTTGCCCCACGACACTGCCTCGTCGGGTCTAGCGCCAGCATCGGACCCGTCAAACTCCTGCCCCGTGTTGATAAACACGGCATAGTCGGCCCCGTTTCTCATCAAGCACGCGTTGCATATATGGTGCTTGACCAACCCGCCCCCGAGAATAAGCATACCGGCCTGCGACGCCGCCATCGACATCGAGTTGATTTTGCGGATGTCGGCAACAATGTCGAGACGCAATTGCTGGGGCGACGCCTTGAACGTGTGGAAGAAAAGCATGTCACCAATAGACCCGTCCGTTAATGCGGGACAGAAAATGGGGATCTTGTTCTTGTGGGCCCAGTACAACACCGACGACTCGTCGTTGATTTCCTTGCCTAGTCTGTCGATGAGCTTGCTTGGAGTCCAAACGGCGTCCGAGCCGGCATTGAAAGCTTCGGCGCCAAGTCTCTTGATCGCCTCCTCTTGTTCTTCCAAGCATGTGTCAAGCACCGGCACTATCCACTCTTCAAACTTGCAATAGTTGTCGTTGGGCACCAACAAGTTGCCGATCCGGTTCATGCCCTGGTCCCTGAGACCCTTTCCTGGCAAGGCAAAGTCGCCCATATAGGTTGGAGCCAAGCACTTGATCAAGTCCTCCTCAATCCCACCGGCGCTGGCGACAATTGCGCTCACCATTTTGTGCTGCACAAGGAACCGCAAGGTGTCTCTCACCCCCGATGAGATCAAGTTTGAGGTGAACCCCATAAATATAGTTGTCTTTTGGTATCCGTTGTCGTCAAACTCGCCCGTTTGCTCATGCTCCTCCAACTCTGACCTGTGCTTGCCTCTCCATGCTCTCATCTTGTCTATAATGTCGCAGGCTGTTGAGAGTGACGATGCTTGGAACCCCATCGAGGACATGGATGCAATCAAGTCTTTGGCACGCATGTTGTATGCCGAGTCTTTGGTATAGTCCACGCCCTTGACTTCTACAAAGTCGTCTGGAACTGGTACTGACTGCTTCAAAACCGCATCTGAGGCGAGTCCGGGGAGTTTTGTGGTGTCGGTCATGGTCGATAATGTGGTTGGTGTGATATTGAAAATTTTTCCCCTACAGATGAGTCGCAGATGGGGTATAAAATTGCAGGCGGCTGCAACGGGTAATTCGAACCAACAGAGGTGCCGAGAGAGCTATTGACAACTGGCAGTAGCCTGACTTGACTGAATCGGGTCTGCTGCAAGTCCCATCCATTATAAACGTAAATCTTTATTGATACAAAACACCTTTACAAAGTGGCCGATACAATACAGGTGTGACTGAGTTGTGCCGCCTCGTCCCAATTGTTCAAATGCTAGTAAGTTGGAAATACCCAAGGAGCCCCTTCCCTTACTTACCTTGTTATCCCCTCCATCTCTTCACCCCTCCATCTCTTCACCCCTCCCTCTGCCTTCAAGTCACTCCGACCTCTGCCTTCAAGCCCGATCCCTCACTTCTGGGGTCCAGGCAGAACACTTTGGCTTCGCTGTGTTGTAGCACACGTAAGCTCCCGCCAGGTTGGTCAAGTTGGGCTTGTGGTGTGCGGGCAACGGGTATGCTCTAGTCGTCTTTTGTTCGCCGGACAATGAGTTAGGGGGCGTGTTGGTGCCGTAGCCCAACCAGTAATGCCAGCCTGGCTCGACCTGCGACATGTCTTCGTGCCACTTGGCATACTCGACCCAACGGGTACGCAAGTGTATTTCCTCTGGAGCGTCGGTCTCGTAGAACTTGTTGCCAAAGTCATCAACACCGACTAACCAGCCTCTCTTGGTATCATTGAGATGCTGGATCTGGTACCCCGATCTTCTCAAGCCTGAAGCCCAGACATTTTTGAGTGTACGGATTATGGATGTGGACATGGCTTTTGGGGTTGGTTGGTCTTTGGGTAAGCAAGTTTTTTTTCTTATTTTCTATTTTGTTGATTGGCTGGGAAAACAGTGCACGTGATTTGACTTTGTGAACACACACTGAAAACCCCCCACCAACATGTCCACCAACTACCAGCAAGATATTGAAAACCTACAGAAGCTACGGGCTACGTTACAGTCGGTCAAGCACGCCACTGATAAGATCCTAGAAGATGTGGTCACAATGCAAGACAACAACGCTGTGTTGAATAGAAAGATAAAGGCGGTGCAAGAAGCAACAGATAAATGATAGGCAGCACAACAGAGGGGTGGGAGGAGGAGCAGGAGCAAACACGGAAATCACTAATCAGTCAAATACAAAACAATCCTACACTGGATAACCCACCTACTTGCTGCTTTTCCGCGGAGCCAACTCCAAGGTCTCCTTCTTGATGGCTTCTCCCAACTCGGGGGCGACTTTGGAAAAGTACTCAAACACCATATCCTGGATCCTGGCACTGGCGCCAGAAACATGGCCCGCCACATTATGAGCCAAGTGCTCCTGCTGGCCAGGGGTCTTTCCGAGAATCTTCCAAAGACCAGTGGCCTGCTTAAACTCGTCGTCGGTACAGTTCCACGCAAAGGGGGTGGCGGCACCCTCCCAAACTTCTTGGTCCTGCTGGAGAGAAACCCTTTTAAAGTTTATGGTCTTGTCCGAGGCCATATAGTTTGGAAAGCTGCCCACGTTGCCATTGACACACATCCCGCCGTCTCTTATGTTGTTGTTGAACGTCTTGGCATAAGGACAGTTGACGGGGATCTGGTTGTAGTTGGTGCCCAACCGGTGTCTTTGGGTGTCGTTGTACGAGAATAGTCTCGACTGCAACACGGGGTCGGCCGAGGGGTCCTGGTACGGAACCGTGCGCGCGGGCGAAAAGGCGGCCTGCTCGACTTCGGCGAAATAGTTGTCGGGGTTCCTGTTCAACGTGAGCTTGCCGAATCTTCTCATGGGGTACTCCTTGTGGGGCCAGACCTTGGTCAAGTCAAACACAGAAAAGTCAGCCTTTTTGGCCTGCTCCTCGGTCATGGTTTGGATGTACGTGGTCCATGAGGGGAACTTGCCCTCCTCGATATGGTTGTACAAATCGTCTTGGCCAACATCGGGGTTCTTGCCCGCCAACTCGATGGACTCCTCGTTGGTAAAGTTCTTGATCCCCTGGTCGGTGATCAAGTGCACTTGCACATAGTGCCACTCGCCCTCTTTGTTGGACCACTTGTAGGTGTGGCCCGAGTACCCATTCATGCATCGGAACGAGGCGGGAGTGCCTCTGTCGGAAAACAAAATCATAACCTGGTGGATCGATTCCGGGTTGGTGACCAAGTAGTCCCAAAACATGTTTGGATCCTTCATGTGGGTCCTGGGAGACCTCTTTTGGGTGTGGATAAAGTAAGGGAACTTGGATGGGTCTCTAATGAAAAAGACGGGCGTGTTGTTGTAAACCCAATCGAGGTTACCCTCTTCGGTGTAAAGCTTGGTGGAGAACCCCCTGGGGTCTCTGGCGGAATCGGCCGAGCCGCTCTCGCCTCCCACGGTGGAGAACCTCGTGAACGTCTTTGTCTTTTTGCCAACAGTGTCCAAAAAGGCCGAGCCACAAATGTCGGTGATATCGTCAGTCACTTCAAACTCGCCATAGGCTCCTGACCCCTTGGCGTGCACCACTCTTTCGGGGACTCTTTCTCTGTCAAAGTGGGCCAAGTTGTCAATCAAGTTGAAATCTTGCAACAACAAGGGCCCGTGCTTGCCCACCCTCTGGGTCTCGTATGGGTCACCAATTGGAGCACCGGTTTCGTTGGTGAATGTAGGTGGCTGTTCATTGCTTGTGGAAGTTGGCGACATGATTGGTTGGTGGTTTCAAGTGCATTGTTAACAAGGGGGCAGAGTGGCCGGTTTTTATAGAGTCATTTCCGTGAGGGGGGGAGAGAGAGGGGATGAAGAAGTTTATGATTGCTCTTTGGCTTATCCTTGCAAAATGCTGGAGAAAATAAACATGTAACATGTTGGACGGATGGTCTAGACCAGGTGGGGGCCCTCGGACCGTCAACAGTTGGAATGGACAATGCATAATAGCTGTGCTTACAAATAGCTTATGCCAGTCCCGCCATTGGCTCTTTGGCATCGTGTCCCCCCTGGCCAGAGTAGATTGCTGGTTGGTGTTGATTGCTACCTGCACAGTATGATATATTTTTGAAAGCAGAAACGAGGAGCAACGCAACACCTGGCAACAAGAAGGTCCCCCTAATGAGATCCTTTACAGGAGAGTTTGTACCAGCACCGCCCTATCCTAGCAGGCTACAAGTCTCAATGCAGATGGAACCCTCATCCTTTTTAGTGTGTCAAAAATGACCCCAAGGTCGTGTGCATCGACCACTGGGTGACAATTTTCATCTCAGACGCGCCGGCTTCTTTCCACCTTCCACCTCCTCCCCAGCAGCACATCGGCCGGCTGGATAAATGTCGAGTCTCTACAAACTATCCGTGAAAGGTATACGCGCGTTCGAGCCCGAAAGCGACGAAACCATTCAGTTTGGGTTTCCCTTGACGCTTATTTGTGGGCAGAACGGGTGCGGTAAAACCACCGTTATTGAGTGTTTAAAGTATGCCACCACGGGTGATTTACCACCAAACTCGAAAGGAGGCGCCTTTGTCCATGATCCGCATTTGAGTTCACGCTCTTCCGTCACGGGCCAGATCAAGTTGGCGTTCAAGAACGTCAATGGCAAGTCAATGATCACCACGCGGTCGGTGATGTCTAGTATCAAGCTGGGCAAGTCGTCGAGTGCGGGAGGCGCCACCTTGACATTCAAAACGATGGAAGGCCAGCTAGCGTTGGTTGAGAGGGGCGAGAAGATTAGTATATCGTCCAAAAATGCCGAGCTAGACGCACAAATCCCCGTGTACTTGGGGGCGTCTCGGGCAATTTTGGACTATGTGATTTTCTGCCACCAGGACGAAAGTCTTTGGCCCATGAGCGAGGCATCGGTGTTGAAGAAGCGGTTTGACGATATATTTGAAGCGTCCAAGTTCACCAGAGTGTTGGACAGCTTGAAGAGCATCAAGAAGGACATGGGCACCGACATCAAGTTGATTGAGCAAAGCGTGGGCCACCTACGGATGGACAAGGACCGGGCAAAGAAGGTCCAGGACAAGGTGGCGGTCATGAATAACCAAGTAGACCAATTCAGTGGCGAGATAGCCGACCTCAACATTCGAATCGAAAAGAAGGAAAGGGAGGCCGAGGACCTTTTCGCCTCCAACCAGGAGTTTCAAAAGACGCTAAGTGATTACGAAAACTTGTTGACCAAGAAAAAGTCTATTGAGGAGCTGATTGCGAGGATGAAGCTGTCCATCGAGTTGTTGCAAGACTCCGACGCCGAGTTGGTGCACCAGCAGGAAAACTTTGCGTCCATAACTGCCAGCAAAACCGCCCGGATTCTCGAATTGCAGCTGGAAGGAAACAGGTTGAACTCAGAAGTTAGAGGTGCGACAAGTAGGTACAACGAGTTGATCCGGTTGGATGGGGTCTTGAAATCCAAGAAAGCCGAGTACGACGCCAACTTGGAGCAGATTGCGTTGTTGATGCGCGGCCATGAGGGGTTGATCGCTCTTTCCACGGACACAAAGGGCGATATGACCCGGTTCAAGCCAGTGGTGGAAAGAAACTACAAGAACGTGGTTGCTAGCCAGAAAAAGTTGTTGGAAAAGAACAAGGCAGCCGAGTCGGAGAAGCAGGCGCAGTTGCAACAAGTCTTGAGCTCGGTATCGAGAGAAGAGCAGCACCAGGAATACACCATCAACGATATAAACGCCAGCCAGCAAAAGCTTGTTGCATTGAGGAGAAAAGTTGATGCTAGCAGCAACGATGAAACGGAGTTGGCATTGAAAGCAGAGGAATTGGAGCAAACAATGAAAGCGTGGCAAGAGAAAAGGGCCATGAACGAGGTCAAGGATCTAGACACCAAAATCGACGAGTCCAATGCTGAAATCGCGCGGTTGGAGTATGTGTCTGACGAATTGTCGAGAAAGATTACCGCCAGCAACAAGCAATCGGAGTTGCGGTCCAAAGTGACGTTTTTGCAGGACTCGATTAGGGCAAAAAAAGAAGCCATTGGCAAGATTACGAAATCAGTTGATGCAGAGTACCACAAAGCGGTTGGGAGCAAGTTTGAGTTTGACGACCGCCAGTTGAATGAAAAGATTACTGATTTGAGCCATATTGTCGACCAGCAGCAGGCGGAAGCCATGGCCCAAAGGGGTGAGCTCGAAAGCTACAAGAGACTGACTGAATCGATTGAAGGGAAGGCAGAAGAAAACGCCCGTCAGATAAAATTGCTCAAGGAGGCAATCACACAAGCCATTGGCGAAGACGAAATCAGCGACTACGAAAGCGTGGTACAGGAGTTGGAGGATAGTTACCGAAGCGTGCTGGAAGATGTAAACACTTCTGAAGTGACGAAAGATTTCAAAGGGTCGGCTATCGAGGTGGCTGAAAAGAGCAAGTGCTGTTTGCTTTGCAAGCGAGTGTTTGAAGATGCCGGGCTTGCTGAGTTTATCAACGAGCTTAAGCAGAGCGTTGACGAAAAAAAGATTCAAGAGATTAGAGCCCTGGCCCTCGAGATCAAGAAGGAGCTCGACGACGTGAAAGCAATCAACTTGAAGGTGTTGGGGTATAGAGAGTGCTTGAAAAAGACGGAGGAGTATGCGTCACAGCTTGAAGAACTAAGACAAAAGAGCGCCACCCAGTTGGTGAGGGCCGAGCGGGAGGAGGAACAACTCAAGGCGGCGAAACAGGCATACGAGGCAGCTATACAATTGAGGAAGCCAATCTCCGACGCCATCCGGTTGCAGCAGGAAGTGGTGGTTCTTGAAGGAGAAGTTGAGGAGCTTAATGATGACTTGGGCGGCAGCACGGGCACAGCGGCATTGGCGTCAATTAGCGACTTGCAGAAGCAGCAACAGGATACGAGCAGCAAAATCAAGGATGCAAGGATGAGCTTGGCAAGCGATGCCGATGCCAAGTACAAGGTGCAGCGCGAACTTCAACGGTTGGAGAACAAGGTCAAGGATATCAAGTTGCAAATAAGCAATTTGGAAAGGTCGTTGGCGGAAGTGACTAGTGTCAAAAATGCCATACAAGAAACTGAAGTATTGATTGGGACGTTGCAGACCGGTTTGGAGGGCACACGCTCAGCGTTGGAAGAGTTGAGCTCGGCCAAGAAGGACCTGATCAAAGCGTTGAAGGAAGCGCAAACAAGCAACCGCGACGCTGAGGAGGCGATGCAGCAAGAAGTGAGCAGTTCCCACGACCTAGTATCCCGCTTCACGACACTCTTTGATGCCATTTCTGGCTTTGAAACCGATGGGCTTTTAAAGTTGGCCGAAAACACAAAACGCATGGGGCTGGTGTCACAGGAGATGGGCGAATTGAACAAAAAGATTGACGACAACAACGCGGCAATCAAAGTGTTGGAGAAGGAGGTAATGGACGCGTCGCGCATTGAGCACAACATTGTGGCCAACCTCGAGTACCGAGGGCAGGTTGCCAAACTCGACGAGACGGAATTCCAGCTCAATGCGCTTGACATTGAAGATGCCCAGGCCCGGAAAGAGGAGTACCAGGAGAGTTCAAGAAAGTTGAGACACGAGTTGTCCAGCTTGACCTCGGAGCACGCAGGCAAGATTGGCGAGGTGAAGCAAATCAAGGACCAGGTTTCCGGGTTGAAAAGGGAGTTGGAGACGGAGTACAAGGACGTCAACAAAACGTACCACGAGGAGTGGATCAAGCTACAAACCAACATGTTGGTTTCCAACGACATCCAAAACTACTCCAAAGCGTTGGACAATGCCATTATGAAGTACCACAGCATCAAGATGGAGGATATCAACCGGATCTTGAGCGAGTTGTGGTCGCAAACGTACAAGGGCTCCGACATTTCCACCATTGCCATCAAGAGCGACGTCAACCTCCAGGCCAAGGGCAACCGGTCGTACAACTACCGAGTGGTTATGGTGAAGGACGCCAGCGAGCTCGATATGAGGGGCAGGTGCTCGGCGGGTCAGAAAGTGCTTGCCAGCATCCTTATTCGGTTGGCGTTGGCCGAGTGTTTTGGTGCCAATTGTGGGATGATTGCGTTGGACGAGCCCACAACAAACTTGGACCACGAGAACGCCGAGGCGTTGGCCGGGGCATTGAACCGGATCATCGAGTACAGAAAGGCGCAGCTGAACTTTCAGTTGATTGTCATTACCCACGACGAGAACTTCTTGACGCATATACAGGGCGATAGGTTCACTGACCACTTTTACCGGATCCAGAGGGATGAAAAGAGCAAGTCGAGAATATACAGTTTGCCGATTGGCCGGATACAGGAATCATAGTTTTGTGTATACTTTACTTCGCTGCTGATCTTACCCCCCCTAAAAGTTGTCGTCATGGATGATGTTGCGTAGATGCTGCACCGTCTCCAGCTGGGCTTGGTTCTTTAGCTGGGTTATGACTTGGTCTTTGGTCTTCCAAAGGTGTTCCAAGTACCGCTCCAACTTTTTGCGTTTTTCGGGAATGCGGCTCAACGGCCGGACCTTGACATACACCAAGATGGTGAGTGGGACGTTGCTTGAAAGCACTTCAAGCAAGGATGGTGGGGTATAAACAATGCGGTCCCCCTCCTGCTTGCAGTATAGGATTGTCACGTCGTACAAGTTGGAGTATGCATGTGGACGCGCTTCGGCAAGAGCGGTGGTTATGTTGTGTAGCCCCGAGAACCTGGGGTAGAGCAAATGGGTAAACTTTGGCAAGTAGTATTTCTCGCTCACATGTCTCTGCATCTTGGCGCCCTCGGGAGACCAGATATTGACTTCGGGGAACAAGACTACCCACTCGGAGAACTTGCTTCGCAACAATCTCGCAAACACAAACGCCACCGACTTTGGCTCCAACTCCCAGTTTTCGTCACACTTCAACATGTGTAGTAGGATCTTGATCGTGGGCACTCTCCATACAAGAAACCAGGAAAAGAAGTTGATTATGGGAAGGGATAGCTCTGGCACGGTTGATAGTGATAGTCTTGATAGGTAGTGGATGACGAAGAAGTCGGCTAGTGATGCGTGGTTGCTCACAACAACGGCGGGGTTGGCGTCAACTTTGTCGCCCACAACTTTGAACTTGACTTTATTCAGCCGCTGTAAACCACGTTAGTACTGGACAACAGAAGGTGATCGATGCTGGTACGTACAATCATGTACAATGCCGTGTCCCAGAATAGGTTCCCGCACTTGTTCCGGACCAGGACGGCAATGTCAGGGAAGAAGGCTAACGCCACGGTGCACCAAAATGACACTACCTGGTATAGCAAAATATAGTTGAACAATACCAACAAGTAGACCATCCCTTTGGCCCAGCACACCAACGAGCTTATCTCAGTGGCGCCATTGACGACGACGCCCAAATGGTCAATCAACTCCATTTTGGCGACGCGGTGCGGCTCAGCTTTTTGGTGTGAAGGTTTTTGTAATTTTTTTTTTGATGGTTTTTTTTTTTTTGTTTATCCCATCTCATCGTGATCCCCTTTCAGCAACTACTACCCCAATGTCACGTCTTATAGTAAAGGGACTTCCCAAATACTTTACGGAGGAAAAGTTGAGAGAGTACTTTGGCAAGCAAGGAGAAGTCACCGATGTCAAGCTTATGAAAAAGAGAAACGGCGAGTCGAGGCGATTTGCATTTATTGGGTACAAATCTGCCGTGGACGCCGAGCAAGCGGCTCGTTTCTTCAACAGGGCATTCATCGACACTGCGAGGATAGATGTGGAGGTAGCAAAGACGTTTTCAGATCCAACTGTGCCGTTGTCTTTTAAGGAAAAGAGGAGACGGGACGAGGATAGGTTGAGGCAGCAGGAGGAGCAGTTGGTTGAGCAAGACGAATGGGCCAGGGCCAAGGCCAAGAAACAAAAAACAGCGGCTGGCAACAGCGGCAGCAACAGCATAGACGAGCAGATTGCATCAAACCCCAAGTTGAAGGAGTATATGGAGGTCATGAAGCCATCGCATCAGGTCAAGTCGTGGGCAAACGACGCCACTGCCGATGGGTCGGGCGGTCCCTCGGCAGAAGCTTTGGAGATTGCGTTGAACAATGAAGGCGAGGCTGTGGATAGGACAAAGTTTGAGGTTGCACAAGCAGACGAAAACCCCAGCGATGATGAATACAACGACTTTCGTGCCCAACGAAAGGGACACGGTCACGATGGTATAGAAGACGAGGATCAAGACGAGGGTGAGCCGATGATGACCTTGGGAGATTTGGAAGAAGCGGGCAATGGTGACGAGGAAGGGGAAGGGAACAAAGAGGAACAAGAAAAGCCCGCCGCGGATGTATCAGACTTGGACTGGCTCAGATCCAAGAGAAAGTTGCTCAAAGATAACGAGCCACAAGAAAGCAAAACTGTCATTGAGCCGCAGGAAGAAGAAGAAGAAGAAGAAGAAACCCCCACTGCCAAGACAGTGGTCAAGACTGCCCCAGTGGTGCAACAAAAAACAAGCGAGGAACAAACGGTTGAAAAGCTTGAACAAACAGGACGGTTGTTTATCAGAAACATTTTATACGACGCTGGCGAGAACGACTTTCGCGAGCTATTCGAGCCGTATGGGCCCCTCGAAGAGGTCCACGTCGCCATTGACACGCGGACGGGCAAATCAAAGGGGTTTGTATACGTCCAGTTTGCCAACAACGAGGACGCCGTTCGGGCTTATCGGTCGTTGGACAAGCAGATTTTCCAGGGACGCTTGCTACATATCCTTGCCGGCGACAAGAAGAAGGACCACCGGTTAGATGAGTTTGACTTGAAGAACTTGCCGTTGAAGAAGCAGCGCGAGTTGAAAAAGAAGGCGCAGGCGGCAAAGTCGCAGTTTAGCTGGAACTCGTTGTACATGAACACCGACGCCGTGTTGGATTCGGTTGCGGCAAAGTTGGGCGTCACCAAGTCGCAATTGATCGACCCGCACAATTCCAGCTCCGCTGTCAAGCAAGCATTGGCCGAGGCGCACGTTATCGGCGATGTGCGCAAATACTTTGAAGACCGGGGCGTTGACTTGGCCGGCTTTAACAAGAAGGAGAGGGACGACAAGATTATATTGGTCAAGAACTTCCCGTTTGGGACCACCATCGAGGAGATTGGCGAGTTGTTCTCGGCCCACGGCCAGCTCAGCCGGATGTTGATGCCACCAGCTGGCACTATTGCCGTGGTTGAGTTCCGCGACGCCCCCTCGGCCAGAGCGGCATTCACAAAATTGGCGTACAAACGGTTCAAGACCAGTATTTTGTACTTGGAAAAGGGTCCCAAGGGTTTGTTCACGCGCGAAGCCAAGTCGGGCGAGACCTACGAGCAAGAGGAGGCTGACAAGAGCGAGTCAACAAAGGCCGCCGTTGAGGTCAAGGCCACGGCGCACGAGATATTGGGCGGCCATGCAAACGACGAGGATGAGGAGGAACAAGGCACCGAGGGTCCAACCGTGTCCATTTTTGTCAAAAACTTGAACTTTTCCACCACGTCGCAGCAGTTGTCCGAGTTGTTCAAGCCATTGTCCGGGTTTGTCGTTGCTATTGTCAAGACCAAGCCCGATCCCAAGAATGCCGGCAAGACGTTGTCCATGGGGTTTGGCTTTGTTGAGTTTAGAACCAAGGAACAGGCAAATGCCGCCATCGGCTCTTTGGACGGCCACGTTTTGGACGGCCACAAGCTACAGTTGAAGTTGTCCAACAAGCAGGGCGGAACCACGTCCAGATCTACCAGCAAGGCCAGCAAATCGAGCAAGCTTATCATCAAGAACTTGCCCTTTGAAGCCACGCGCAAGGACCTCTTGGAATTGTTTGGCGCCTTTGGTATGTTGAAGTCAGTAAGAGTGCCCAAGAAGTTTGACTCTAGTGCTCGTGGATTTGCGTTTGTGGAGTTTAACTTGGCGAAGGAGGCCGAGAATGCAATGGGTCAATTGGAAGGAGTCCATTTGTTGGGCAGACGGTTGGTGGTGCAATACGCGGAACAGGATGCCGAAAATGCCGAGGCCGAGATTGAAAAGATGACAAAGAAGGTCAAGAAGCAAGTTGCCACCCAGAACTTGGCAGCTGCTCGGTTGGCAGGAAAGGGCAAGATCGAGTTGGAAGAGAAGGAGGACGAGTTTGCTGGTTTGTAGAACTAGAAAAATTAGTTGTAGAGAAAGAAAAAAAAGGAAGTAATCACCAATCACCAATCAACCCAGAATCACCAATCAACCCAGAATCACCAATCAACCCAGAATCACCAATCAACCCAGAATCACCAAGCATGTTGACTCCATTCATGAGGCTATTCCGGCCCACAAGAGCAAACCAGTTCTTTAGCAACGGCAACTTGTTGTCGTTGAAAGCGAAAGGCAGCGTCAACTTTAGATCAAATGTACACCTTCTCCAGTCCTCAATGAGCCCCTTTAGGCGGTCGGCAAGGGTGATCTACGAGCAAGCAACACGGAGCTCGCCCCTTAGGAGGAGTTCGACTTGGAAAAACTATAACCAGTTCTACAACCGGTCAAACTGGGACAAGTTGAAAAAGCCGTTGCTATTTACAGTGGCGTTCTGCGTGGGGACTACCCTTGCCACTCCGTACTTGTTCAAGTACACCCCGTTGTCATATTTCAAAACGCATCCGCAGGCGCTTCTCTGGACGATTGTCGGCATCAACGGCGCCGTGTTTCTTATGTGGAGGGTGCCCCAGCTCCAAAAGTTTTGCATGCAGTATGGGTTGATGTTCAAGGACAACTTGCAGTCGCCATGGACGATGCTCGGCTCGGCGTTCTCGCACAAGAGCTTTGGCCACTTTGCCATCAACATGCTCTGCTTCCAGTCGTTTGCGTCTACTTTACTTGTTGTGTTGGGGGCGCTGAACTTTTTGGTGATGTACCTCAACGCAGCCGTGATCTCGTCGTTTGCGTCGTTGGCCATACCCATGATTTTGGGGTCGTCGTTGTCGGTTGCGTCGCTTGGTGCGTCGGGCGCCATTTTCAGCGTGTTTGGCGTGTTTTCGTTTATGTTCCCCACCGCCCCCGTGGGAATCTTTTTCATTCCCGTCCCTGGCGGCTCGTGGGTGTTGTTTTTGGGTACCGCTTTGTGGAATGCCGCTGGTTGTGTGATGAGGTGGGGCACTTTCGACTACGCCGCGCACCTCGGTGGAAGTCTTGTTGGCATCGCCTACGGGTACTGGTTCAACAAAAAGAGGAGAGAGCTGATTAGGAAAAGAAGATTGACGTTGGATTTCTAAGTGGAATTCAAAGAGCCCTATATATATGCGTCAGTGGCATGAAAACTGTGTACATAGTCTAAGCAAACGACACGCTCTTTTTCTTCTTCTTTGGCTGGTCATCGCCGCCAAAGGCATCTTCGGCATCCCTTGCCCTTGCATTCTTTCTCCTGCTGGCACGAGCAACTGCTGCTTTGCTCTTCAACTCGCTCTTTTTGCCCTCGAGCTTGTTCTTCTTTTCATCCTCCTTCCTCTCCATCTCCTGCCTCTTTAAATCTCGTATCTCCTCAAGTCGTCTCGACTTTTCCAACTTGCTCTCGTTCACCTGGTCATACTTATCGTTGATTGACTTGACCAACCGGTTCAAAGTCAAACTGTCATTGTCGCCGACAAACTTCTTACCCTTTTTACCCTTCTTGATCTTCACACCAGGAACAATCGCCCTGTTCAACGCAGGTATATTCAACTCCTTCTCGGAGTACTCCTTGCCGTTCTTGGCGCCATATAACCGTATCTTTGCTTGCTGTTTCTTGGTGGCCAACTTGGACAACTGTGGTTTGGCTGATTTGGGGGTCTGCTTTGGCTGGTTCTCCAACAAGTTTCTAGCGGCTGAGTCGGTAAAGACCTCAGAGTCCACTGTCCGCGTCTTGTTCTGGCTCGTGCTTCGTTTCGCCGTTTTCGATTGTCTAGGAGCCATTGGTGGTGAATGAATAACAAAGCTAAAGCCTAAGTAAAAAAAAAAAAAAAATTTATTGAGATGAGACAAAACAAAACAGAGGGGGCCATTGCACACACACACTGCAAAAAAAAAAAAAGGTGCTTTCCGCCACAGCGCAGTTGGTAGCATTGAAAGTCACATAAAATTCACAAAGATGTTGTTTAACCTGTACACTATACAGCCGAGCATCTAAAGAGACAAGGTGGCGAGCTTGTTACCCAAGTACTCTGGGCCCTTGTACAACTGGTTGTCGTCTGGCTTGTTCAAGTCCTTCAAGTCAGCAACTGGTCTGTCGCCTCTGGAGGCAGTACGGATAATCAATCTGGCGTCGGTGGTGTCAAAGTCGAGAATGGCAGAGTGGGAAACAACTCTGTTGTCAAACACAACCACGGTGTTTGGTTGCCAGTTGACTCTGATCTGAAAGTCGTGGCCGTTGATGACGTGTTGGAGCAAAAAGTTCAACAAGTACTCGGACTCCTCTTCCTTCAAGTCAACAATTCTCTTGGTGAAGCCATTGTTGACGTACAAAACCTTTTGGCCCAAGGGGGTGGTTCTGACAACGGGGTGGATGTTCTCCACTGGGTCTCTTCTAACAACGCCGCCCTTGACGAGAGAAAGGTTGGCTTGGGGAACGGCACTGTGGACAGCGTACACGCCCTCCAACTTCTCCTTGAACAAAGGAGACAACCGGTTGTAGGCTTCGACGTTGTTGGCAAACACAGTGTCACCGCCACCTTCCTTGGGGATGCTGGTGACAGACAAGAACGAAAGCGCAGTTGGGTTCAACTCGTATGAAACATCAGAGTGGAATTGCACCAATCTGTTTCTGTTGGTAAAGGGGTCTTCCTTGACATCGCCAGTCAAAACAACGTGCACGTCGGGGTGGTCCTTTGGAGCACCAGAAGTGGGGTGGATGTGCAAGGGGCCAAAGTGCTTGGCGTAGGTGGTGACAAAGTCAGGGCCCTTGCCGATAAAGTCTTGGTCTCTGAAAACCAAAACACCTCTCTGGGCAGCCAACAAGGCCAACTCGTCCTTGCCTGCGTCGGTCAATTGGGACAATTGGACGCCTCTGATCTCAGTACCCAACTTGGGGGAAAGAGTGGTGGTTTGGTAGTCGCCCTTGAGCAAGTTTGACAAGTTCTTGTCTGCTCTCAAAGCAGGCTCGTGGTGTTCCAAAAACTCGTATGGCTCGTAGTGCTCGTTTTTGGTCCAGGTTGGCAACCATTCCTTGGAGCTCTTGATCTTGGCGGCGGCCTCTGGGTCAACAGAGACATTGCCCTTGGCGTCGGTGACCAACTTACTTCCGTTGTAAGCGGCTCTTGGGGGGATGGATGCGTTACGGGCTGGAGACATTGTGTGGATGCGGTGGTGTAGTGAGTGTTGTGACTGTTGGTCTGGGTATATGTTCTGTATGCCAATAACCCACCTCCACGGCTGCCTCTATTTATACTCACTCTGGCCTCCTCCTATTTCTTTTTTTTTCGGATCTTCCCCCCCCCCCCTTTCCTGGGTGTGGCTGCAAAAGCCAAAGGTGCAACCACACTTCGCAATATTGGTCCACCCTTGTCAGGAAGGTGGATTTGGTCCCGACGATTATATCCGTTTTAGGACACTTCTCCCCTACTCCCCTACTCCCCTACTCCCCTACTCCCCTACTCCGCCACCCACGCCCCCATACCCTGTGCTTATCTTTTTTTTTTTTTTATTGTTGGGACAGAGGTTGGGCGGTGATTGTGGTTCGGGGATTGCTCTTTTGTTCATATTTGCAATCTGAGAACGCACTTGTGCTCATATTTGCAAGATATTGCAAAAGCCCGACACGGGATCTAGCATTGGTGGGGTACAGGGTGTTTTCAAACAATATAAACACAAGCCACTATGGTGGAGCTGTCCAACTGTAAGGGCCACATTAGCAAGAAAGCGTGATTTGAAATCATTCTTTATCATGTGCCGCTGGGGAGAGGGTCTCTGCTTGTGTTTGGGTTCACCGCCATTGGCTCGTCATTGGCGATATTGTTATCGATCGGGGGGTGGAGATACGCGGAGGAAGGAGAACAAAAAAAAGTTGAATATTGCGCGATAAATCTTTTTTGAACCACAGTCTCTCTGCTCCGGCAAAGATCTTAGCCACATTCACCGAGCTTCCCGCCATGGCAGGCCATCCAGGGGTCAGGTTCAACTGGAACGTGTTTCCCTCAACGAGACTTGAGGAGTCACAGATTGCAGCTCCATTGGGATGCCTATACACCCCCTTTGAGCAACCACCACCACCACTACATCCACCACCACCACCACCACCACCACAGCATCAACCACCACAGCATCAACCACTCACGTGTTCGTGCGAAGCATATGTGAGCGCCTATACCGAAATCGACAGCGACAGTGGGACGTGGAAATGCCCCTTTTGCCGAAAGAGGGAGTATATACCACCAAATGAACTCCACCACCTGAAGGACACCAGCTTTGAGTATGAACTACCCGAGGACATTAGCGAAGGACGCCCCCAGAGAATGGCATACTACTTTGTCATCGACGCGTACCTGCACGATTCAAAGACATTCACTGCATTGACTGGGGCTATAGCACGGTCGGTTGCGACGCTGCCGCATGGCAGTTTGGTTGGATTGATGACATTTTCCGACGCGGTGCAATTGCACAACATGAAAACAAACGAAGCCGTGGGCGTCACGCCGGTTGGCGACAGTGCCATCGATAAATGTTTCACCAACGAGGCAATGGCCAAGCTAAACAACACCCACGGGTTGGACAATGCAGTGGCGAGCGGCTACTTGTTGGCGTTGGACACCGACACCGTTGAGTTGGCTGTAGCCTATATAAACAGCTTGAAGCCTTGCGTCACCAGCAACCACAAGCCCCCGCGGTGTACGGGGTTTGCCCATTACCTTTACACAATCATGTTTTCGCAATGCCCCAAAAACTTTATTGGCCGCGTGCTATTCTTTACGAGCGGGCCAGGGACTTTGGGCTTGGGCAAAGTGGCTGACACTGACTCCGCCATTAGATCCCACAGGGACATTGCCGATTTGAGCGCCAAGCACTTTGGCAGCTCATCCCGGTTCTACACTACCCTTTCGTACATTGCAAACGGCCAAAGTGTACAGAATGCAATTTCCATAGCCACCAGCGCATCACGAAAGACTACCGACCACGGAATCGAGCCATTTGCGCCCATATGGACGGTTTCGTTGATTGCTGGGTCCTTGGACCAGGTGGGCGCATACGAAATGAAGCCGCTCGTGGCAAACTCCCTGGGCGAGACGTACTTGCTTGACTCTTTTCACTCGTACCAGTTGCCCGAGGTTATTGAAAAATGCATTATGGGCGGTGGCACTTTTAACTGCACGTTGGAGTTGAGGACATCCCCCGGCTTGAAGGTCTCAAAAGCAGTTGGGCTAGGAGGGTATGCCCTTCCTTCGTCGTACAATCGGGCCAAATTCTACGGTTCGTACCACGCAAAAATCAGCGACGAGTTGGATGAGTTTGATTCGGCAAGCGTCAAGAAAACATTTACAAACAGGTGGAAATTCAACTACTTCAGAATGGACGACACGCTTGCATTGTTCTACAAAATGGATACCGTAAGATCGACAAGGGAAGATGCGCCAAAAGAGGTTTTCATTCAGTTCAAGTTGAGGTTCTGGGACCACAACAGACAAAAGTGGCTTTTGAAAGTGACCACGATTAGGAAACCAACCACCATGGCGTACCAAAATGCCATCCTCAAAGAGTCGAAAATGCTTCTCGCGTTTGACCAGCAGTGTTGGGCAGTCTTGCTCGCGAGGTTGTTGATCAGCCGAATAGATACCAACTTGGGGTACGGCTCGTTTGAGGAAGCAACGAAAACTATTACCAAAACGGTTGTCAAGCTTTTGTACTACTTTGGAGGCATTTCTGAAAGCAAATTGATGTCGCCCAATCCTTACTATCAAAACAACCTCGAAATGAACCAGAACTTTAGGCAATTGCCTTTATTGGCGTACAATTTGGGGAAATCTCATCTCCTCTTTGACGTATTCAACTCGAGCCCCGATGAAACGGCATTCCATCACTTGTGGTTTATGAGAATGAATTGCCCCCTTTCCTTGAAAGTTATCGAGCCCGAATTGCTTGCATTCCCTGGATTGACGAGGTTGCCGTTGCGTGCGTCGAGCTTGGGGTTGCACAGTGACTTGATACTAGACACTGGGTTCATGGTTGTGCTATATTGCCGCGACGCCACCTTGAAACTCCATCATTCAGACAACGACCAGCTTTTGTGGGACAGGGACTGTCCACTAGCGCCAATGGTTGACTGTGCCCGCGACAACTTGATCCAGGGTAGAGCTATTGCGCCGCGGATCATCATCACCAAACCAAACCACTCGCAGTTGAGATACTTAACGTCAAAGCTAGAACATACCCACTTTGAAAGAGAGCCGAAACGAACCATTTGGTCCAAGCTCAAGGGAAACGGCCAAAATGGGTACCCAACCTCCTTTGATCAGTACTGCGTGCACTTGTTTGAACAAGTCAAGGCATATAGACTATAGACCGCTAACGACCTTCACTACCCGAACATGTACCCACTTGAGTTTCCTCTTCCAATTCCATTGAGCTTTGGCGTCAGATACCGGGGTTTCAGGTGTGCAACCAGTGATGAGCATAGCCGGGATGACGTACCAGAGCTTTTCTTGGCTATTATGGCTGACACATGTCCGTCATATTACAATGCTCGTCTAATGGGGGACCCTCCCTTCGGTGTTTGAACCAATAATAGCGTGCAAACGCCATTCGTGCTCAACAATAGGGCACACAGCCTGCTTTTCATCCTTGACAGTGTGCTGTTTATAACCACAAGGCGTTTGACTTGAGAGACCTACCAGGATCAATATTTAAAGGGCAGCAAATCGTCCATGTCTTGGTCAACTTTTGAATTATCAACATTATGAAGATCTGGTTGCTTGTGCTTGCAGGGGTTGCCCTTGCGGACGGCACTACTACGATCAACATATACGGCAATACGGTGGTGGTTCCCAGTGCCGCCACCAGCTTGCCTTCAACGGACCTTGTCCGCAGTGAAACGAGACAGTCCCACGGCCTGATGGACAGTGC
The DNA here is from genome assembly GCA_030585045.1 of Zhuliangozyma parablackwelliae. Taxonomy (NCBI): domain Eukaryota; kingdom Fungi; phylum Ascomycota; class Pichiomycetes; order Serinales; family Debaryomycetaceae; genus Zhuliangozyma; species Zhuliangozyma parablackwelliae. The sequence goes on along the minus strand of JAJMCF010001865.1, from coordinate 18,767 downwards.
TTCAGCTGTCGAGTTGTCCTCCGGTAGTGCTTCAGCTGTCGAGTTGTCCTCCGGTAGTGCTTCAGCTGCCGAGTTGTCCTCCGGTAGTGCTTCAGCTGTCGAGTTGTCCTCCGGTAGTGCTTCATCTGTCGAGTTGTCCTCCAGCCAGCCCACAACGACCCTTGCCGCTGGCACTACGGTGCTCTACTCAGCCACTTCCACCCCACTGGTGTACTCGGGAGAAATTATCAACTCCCCCATTTCTTCGCAGAAGAATCCATTGCCAACAGGCGGTAACAAAATCTCGTCGTCGTTGACCAACCCCATCGTGACCAGCACGATCAGCCAAGCAGTCATCATCTCGCAGAGTCTCGAGACCACAACCGGTGTGTTCTTTTCCATTTCCACCACAACCACTGCCTCTGTTGTTCCCACGGTGGTTGCCAACCCGGTTGAGAAGCGAGCCGTGGATAAACAGAAGCGGGCCCCAGACGAGTCGGTTTTGAAAGTCGCCATATCCAATGCCAATGGGTACTCGGGCAACTTGTTTGACCCAATCAGTGTAAACGACCTCACGTCCACGTTCAAGAAAACACCCTTGCCGTTGACCATCCCCGAAGGAGTTTCCAATGGCAACACCAAATACCAAACAAACAAGTTCTATGTCCACCTTCTCCTTGGCGACCAAAAAGGCATGGTCTGGTCGTACCCCTTTGGGCTCAATTTCGTAAACGGGAATGAGTGTGGTATTGCGTTCCAGCACACACTGCCAGACGAACGGGTGTTTGGCCCCCCGTCCGCAAACAACCCATCCACGCCATCGTTCTACGTTAACCCAGCCAATGTCAAAGAGATCGTTGTATCTGCCACGACATTCACAGAAGACGTCAAGATGCTGGTGTCCAAGATGGAGGCCATGTCGGTCGACGTCAAGCTCTTCGCTATCAATGATCCGGAAAGCTATGTAAACATACCGATTGTCCAGGGAATGGGTATGGTTAGTTCAATCTACCACGGAAATCTTGTTCCTCAAATCAAATCTGCTATTGGCTTCTCTAAGCTTGTGCAGGACCAAACAGCCTGCTTGACCAACGCAAACATCTTGAGATACCGTGCCACACTCTTCAGCGGAGTTGAGTACTTGATCTACGTCAAACTCCCTTCCAAGCAGAACTTCTCGTTGAGTGTTTCCGACGTCTTCACAATCAAAGGATCAAAAGCCATTGACGGGTTGATCATCCAGTATGCCGTCACTCCTGAATACGATGACGATCTTTATTACGACAACTCTGCCGGGATGTACACCACCGGATGCACGGTGTCAGCACAGGGACATGGCGGCACGTCTGCTCTGTACTCGCTCAAATACGCCACCCTGGGAGCATCAATTGGAGGGAAGCCAATTGTGTTTGTGTTGCCGCACCTTTTGGAGGCCATGGATAGTGCCACTATAGAGAAGATCACGCCAATCACACTAGCATCAACCACCAAGGGCGAAATGAAAGCGTTTCTCACCAACGAAATTACAATGACGGAGGAATTGAACCCCAACGTGCAGTTCTTGCCCTGGGTAAGTGCCATGGGAAGCAAGCCGCCTTCATGGACCGCTGAACAATTGCGACTCATTGCCAGCGTGGCCAACTGGGAATTGTCGATCGACATCAAGGAATTGGTCGCATCCCAATACTCAAACTATGAGGCGGGTAAAGTGTTGGACAAGTATGCCTACATTCTATTTGTTGTGAGTGACATTATTGGAGACGAGAAGCTTGCCAAGTCAACGTTGGCCATTCTCAAGGACACGTTTGCGTACTTTAGAAACAACCAGCAGTACTACCCATTGATGTACGATACAAAGTTTGGAGGAATCACGTCGGCCGCTTACCAAAAGGACGGGAAGAACGCCGACTTTGGAGCCAGTTACTACAACGACCACCACTTCCAATATGGGTACTTTGTCCATGCTGCTGCTCTTATTGGGTACGTCGACAAGAAATACGGCGGTACCTGGGCCAAGAAACAACAGCCGTGGGTGAATGCCTTGATCAGAGATGTTGCGAATCCATCGCCCAAGGACACCCACTTTCCCGTTTTTAGAAACTTTGACTGGTTTGCCGGCCACTCGTGGGCCGTTGGTTTGTTCATAGGGACAAATGGTCGAGACGAAGAATCCTCTTCCGAGGACTACAACTTTTCCTACGGCATGAAACTTTGGGGCAAGGTCACGGGCAACAAGAAGATGGAGTCCACGGGCGACTTGATGTTGGCGGTGATGAAGCGTTCGATGAACATGTACATGCTCTACTCAGACGACAACAATGTTGTGCCAAAGCAAATCATTCCCAATAGAGTCTGCGGCATTCTTTACGATAATATGGTGCATTATACGACGTTCTTTGGGAGCCCGGATAAACACCCGGAGTACGTGCACGGTGTCCATATGTTTCCCATCACACCAGCATCGTCGTTGATCAGGGGTCCAGTATTTGTCAGGCAAGAGTGGTCCTCGAAGATTTCCCACTTTATCTCCAACATCGACAGCGGGTGGACCAGCCTCCTTCGGTTGAACCAGGCGTTGTATGACGCCAAAGCTAGCTATGAGTTCTTTAGTCAATCGGGGTGGACGGACTTTTGGTTGAATGACGGGCAAAGCAGAACGTGGGGGTTGGCATTTTCTGCCGGGGTGATGAATGCGTTGGCGTGAATGGTACAGATGGCAGTTTGTACGCAGAGATATATGGGGGGAACTATGAACAGATAATACAAAAAAACACAAAAACAAGACCATCTCTACAATAATCATAGACACTCTCTGTACAGTAACGTCTACTGCTACTCATGGAATGGAGAAAACTTCTTGCACTGCCAAAGGGAGGTGACAGTTTTGGGTGCTGTGTGTACTTGTTCAAACAGGTCAATGCATATAGATTATAAATCGCTAATGAACCTCACTACCCGATCGGTCAACACCTCGATCGCGCCCTCCTTAGACCCAATGCCAAGATCGTGTAGCCCGCCATCAATCAACGTACTGTATTTGCTCCAGTATTCTGCCGACGTTGCTGCTTTCCAGCTCTCCAATAGCTTTTCCTTGTCAACCGATGCCGGCGTAAACTGGTCGTTTCCGGAATACAAAACAAGAAGCGGCTTGTTCACTTTTGCAAACGTCTTGTCGTAGTCACTGGCGGTCAAGTACGACGAAAAGTAGTCGTCGTCGCCACGCTGGCTTGCAAGGGAATAGAACCTGTATGCGGTTATCGGGGTATTGAACGACAACTTGCGGTACTCGTCAGGTAAAAGCTCGTTCTCCCTCCCCGTGGCTATGTACTCGTCATGCACCCACTTGAGTTTCTTCTCCCACTCCTCTGGAGAATGGCCAAGTGCAAACGCTTCGGCATCGGATACCGGGGCTTGCAAGATCGCACCCAGTAAATCGTTTCTTGCACGGTTGTGGATCAAGTAGTGGATAGTGTCTTGACACCCCGTGGAGTGGCCCATCAACACAATCCTTTCCTTGGGCCTGGCGCCACAGCGGTCGGACTTGAAGTAGTCAATCGCTTTCTGGATCTGGCTAATGTCTCGGTCGAGCGACGATGTTCCCCAGCCGGAATATGCCGATGAAAGCAACACCTGCACCACCGACCAGCGGTGGGGTGCCGCGGCTTTAGCCAATGCCGGCAAGTATGGGACATTCAACAATCCATTGCCCAACCCGCCCACGAATAGAATGATGTTGGGTGATGAGGTCTCGCCAAACTCAAAAGCAGTGAGATTGAATCCATACGTGTGTAGCGTCCCCCTTTGCGGCGGTACCTTGCTCAACGACATGCCTTGAAAGTGTTTGACACTGTGGATCAACAAGAAACCAAAATTGCGCCTAACTCGCATATACCCCTGAAACATCACTGCCTCCACGCATCAGTAGACCGCCGCCTCCTCCCCAGAAAGAAACGAAAAATGACACACACACACATAGCCCGAGATCAGCTTTATTAAGGACAGGGTATCGCACAACCACCACATCCGCGGCCAATATCTCAACAACCCAACATGGCCTCGCCACTCACCAACGACTCGTTCTTGCAATGGGACCCTGCCCAAGTCTCGGCCTATGTCAACAGCGTGTTGCCGCCAGATCAGCAGCGAATAGGCACGGCTTTTTTGGACAATAGCATTGACGGCTCATTGCTACCCTTTATCACAACCGAGCACTTGAAGGAGATTGGCGTATCCTCGTTGCAAACGCGGTTGCTAATCAAAAAAAGCATCTCCGACTTGATTGCCAGTCACTACAGCCAGCATCCACCGCGATCAATGTCAGACCCCGAATACAAGCTCAACCACATCAGCATTGACACCAACTATATATCAATGGAGTCGCTCAACTTGTCGACCGTACTTTTGCAAGACATGATGAGAAGGTTGGGTGGAGAATTGAATGAGTCCATTACCGCGGCCGCGGCCGCAGCGGCAACGGCAACATCGCTATCGGCAACTGCCGCGTCACCGACTCACGACGATATGCGGAAATTGAATGACAACTTCCTCAAGCTAAAAACCGACTTGATACCGATTGTAAAGTTGCTCAAAGAGTCCAAGCCGTTGCCAACGCCAACTTTGGATCCCGGCCCGGCCTCAAGCATGGACTCGCCGTCGTACTTTTCGTCGTTCCATGACCAACATGACGCTGCGCCATCCAGCGCGGGATCGGCAACACCTGTCGGTGTTGCTGGTGGTGCTGGTGCCGGTGCCGAAAAGGGTCTCTCTAGATCTGCTAGCATGCAAAGCAAGGGCTCGATGCAGAGCCCGTCATCCAAACGGTTCTCGTCTGGATCATTGTTGTCGATGGGCACGGGCAAGATCGTGTCGCAAACAGTGCTGCGGGCGGAGAGAGTGGGCGGGGACTTTGTGTTGCAAAAAGTGGGCACTGGGGGCGCTGTCCCGCACAGCAGTTCCCACAAGAGTTTGGAGTCGGCTCTGGGTGCAAGCACGTTGCGGCCCCGGTTGGTAGAGTCAAAGTCGGCCAGCATGGCGGTGTCTTCCGCACCCCCACCGGCAAACTTTGTCACCGGAGCAGGAGCAGGAGCAGGAGCAGCGCCAGGAGCAGCCGCCCTTCATCATTATCATCCTACAGCGGCCCCTTATCCTGGTGTTCCTTCTCCGCCGCCGCCGCCGCCGCCGCCGCCGCCGCCACCACCGCCGCCACCAAACGAGCCGTTGAAGCAGTTGCGTGCGTCTACTGACGACTCGTGTTTGAAGATCCTACAGCAGGCAATGAAACGACACCATATTCCTCGCCAAGACTGGTCGAGATACGTGTTGGTTATTTGCTACGGCGACAAGGAGCGCATATTGAAGTTGGCAGAAAAGCCTGTTGTCATATTCAAAGAGTTGCAAGAGTTGGGTAAACACCCCGCCATCATGCTCCGGCAGTTGGCAGACACGACGGCTGAGGACAATGATGGGAATGGCCCGTTGTACGAGGATGCCCGGATTGGGCACGAGATACCGGGAGGGACCTTGTAGGCAAAACCACTACTAGGGCTTAGCCCTGTTTTTTCCTTTCTGGTGCACTTGCACCTGCACTTCACGTGCGCGAGTGCAGCCTGCATAGTGGTGCTGCGCGGAAAATCTTTCACCAGTCGCAGTCTCACAATATAGAAGAGGAAAACAAATTTCTATACTACTACAACCCCATAGATCAATAAACAAGTCAACCATGCCTCCAAAATTCGATCCAAGTGAAGTCAAGTTCTTATACTTGAGAGCCGTTGGTGGTGAAGTCGGTGCTTCTTCCGCTTTGGCCCCAAAGATTGGTCCATTGGGTTTGTCCCCAAAGAAGGTTGGTGAAGACATCGCCAAGGCCACCAAGGACTACAAGGGTATCAAGGTCACCGTCAAATTGACCATCCAAAACAGACAAGCCACTGCTTCTGTTGTCCCATCTGCTTCCTCTTTGGTCATCACTGCCTTGAAGGAGCCAGTCAGAGACAGAAAGAAGGAAAAGAATGTCAAGCACTCTGGTAACATTCCAATCGAAGAGATTTACGAAATCGCCAGAAAGATGCAAGACAAGTCCTTTGGTAAGACCTTGGCTTCTGTCGCCAAGGAAATCTTGGGTACTGCTCAATCTGTCGGCTGTAGAGTTGACGGAAAGAACCCTCACGACATCATTGACGCCATTAACGCTGGTGAAATCGATGTTCCAGAAAACTAAATGTGTGTTGGTTACTTCCTTCTATCCTGTGCCGAAGAAGCAAAGATGTGTGTTAATAGGGTCCTTTTAATTGAAATTTTACGATTTTGAATATCGAGCGAGTCAGTGGATCCAACCTGAATGTGTGTGAATGTGAATGTGTGTGTCAATGTGGGTTACCGAGGGAAAATGTTTGCTAACACTCTGTAGCCAGATGACGACCGATGGTGCAAACCGTCGGCGTCGCCTATATTTGGTTCCTATTTTAAGTGCAAACTAGATTGAAAACAAGCTTACTACTCACCATTGTACTCAAGTTCTTCTATGGGTACGATTGGTCCATTTCATTAGCTTACACCACTATGCATGACACAATACACACGCAGAAGGAAAGGATCCCGTCGTTATGAATGTAGGCGTAGAACAAACCTCTCAACTCGTGTCCTCTATTGACAGAACCCCTCCCCAACCCCCCCCCCAACCCCAAGCTTTTTGTTGTCTTGTCAGATTTTATCACGTGCTCGACTGACCCCACCGTTGCTGGACAAAAGCACAACAGGACGACAACAGAAGAGGAGGGCATCCGGACTCACAACCGCAAACCTAGACAAAGCATACATAGACTAGAACACCACACAAGCCAAACCATGTCTGATAGTGTAGGTATGTGACACACAACACGCAGATGCGTTTCGGCACTTACTAACTTTGGCCTCCCCCCGCCCCCCTAGATCGTGTTTTTGTGAAAGCGATATCGACGATAAGAGCCCTATCCTCACGCTCAAACTACGGCTCGTTGCCACGTCCACCGGCTGAAAACAGAATCAAGTTGTATGGATTGTACAAGCAGGCCACCGAAGGCGACGTCGACGGAATAATGCCGCGTCCCGTGGGGTTCACTCCCGAGGACGAAGGCGCAAAGAAGAAGTGGGACGCTTGGAAGCGTGAGGGTGGGATACCAAAGACAGAGGCTAAACGGAGGTACATTTCGTACCTCATTGAAACAATGAGAGTGTACGCCAGCGGCACACTAGAAGCCAGAGAGTTGTTGAGTGAGTTGGAGTACCTCTGGGATCAGATCAAGAATGTTGAGTTTGGCGACGACGACGACAACGAAGCCCTGCACGATTTTGCCGTGCCCTCGAGATCGCCCACGTTTAGCCAGGGCGATAGGTTTTCCAATGCAACGCCAAGTTTGACGGGGAGACAATCCACGTTGCAAAAGATCTACTCGCATTCGAGAAAGAATACCATGTTGTCATTGAACGAGTACGTCCAGCAACAGCGTCAACAACTGCTGCAGCAGCATCATCAGCAACAACAGCAACAACAGCAACAGCAGCAGCATCATCAACTGGAGCTTGCGTCGCAACCTGGCGTTGGCGGCGGCCCACAGTCAGTATACTCATTGCCCGAAAGAAGGGGCCCTGCCAACACCAGCGTCATTGAAGATTTCAAAAACTGGCAGGGTGAAGTCAACTTGATTATAAACAAACTCACCAGGGAGTTTGTCCAGAGCAGAAGGGAGCAACAGCTGCTGCTGCTGCAGGCCGGACCGCAGGAAGGAGACGAAGAAACCCCGCCGCTCGACGAAATCGAGATTATGAAACGCCGGGCCATACACGTATTGAAATTGGTGGGGACAAACGCATGGAAGTTTGTAAAGAACTTTGCCGTTAGTTTATTCACCATTTTGTTCCTCGTGTGGTGCATCAAAAAGAATGTCGTGGTGCATCGCACTGTTGTGACACAGACTGGTTCTAACAACAAGCAGAAGAAGGAGTTGGTGATCAACATGGTTTTGAATACAGATGAGAACAAGTGGTTCATTAGAATGTTGAGCTTTATCAACAGCTTTATTGGGTTTGTTTAAGTAGCATAAAATGCAATTATCCTCTTTTTCTTTTGCGACAGTCAAATGCGACAGTCAAATGCGACAGTCAAATGCGCGACACTGACCAAACCAAACCAAAACCAAAAAAAAAAAACCTGCAAGATGAGCATCAAATCAAAAAAGTTTTTTTTTAAACAACCAACTTACAGCAATACCATGGATATCCACCGTTGCCGGTTTGTGGACTATACGCCGCATACAATCACTGCATCTGCATTCTCGTACCAGTCAAACCTGTCACAATCGCCATCCCCAGATGTGCGACTTGCCGTTGGAAGGAGCAATGGCGATATCGAAATTTGGAACCCGAGACATAATTGGACCCACGAGCTGACGTTACCTGGCTCCAAGAACCGGTCTATTGAGGGCCTTGTGTGGTCGGTTGTGGAGGGGGAGCAGCCTCGGCTATTTTCCATTGGCGGGTCCACATACATTACTGAGTGGGACTTGAGCTCGGGGAAACCCCTTGTTAACTACGACTGCAATGCCGGTATCGTGTGGTCGATCGACATATCGGCAAACAACGAGAGGCTTGCTGTGGGGTGTGATGATGGCTCGGTTGTGAGTGTGGATATCAGCGGGGGCCGGGGCTCGCTTGAGTACGATTTGATTTGCCAGAGACAAGACGCAAGGGTGTTGAGTCTCCAGTGGGTGGGTAACCACCAGATTGTTGGCGGGTGCGCCGACGGGAGAATAAGGGCATGGAGCAACGAAAAGGATACGAGGGGGCGGATCATGGGCACAATGAGGGTGGACAAGTCCAAGACCGAAAGTACATTGGTGTGGTCTTTGACGGTGTTGCCCAAGAAGCGGCAACTTGTCAGCGGCGACTCGACCGGCTCCGTCAAGGTGTGGGATTTGGACCACTTTTCGTTGGTGCAGAGCTTCAAGGTCCACGACGCCGACGTGCTTTGCCTTGCGCACGATTGCGACGAAGAAAAGATCTTCTCCGCCGGGGTGGATAGAAAGATTCACCAGTTTGATTTGCTTAGCACGAAAACCAGTTCCAAGTGGGTCCACTCGTTCAACCGGTTGTTGCACTCCAATGACGTGAGGACAATGGCCATTTATGAGAGCAAGGGAAACAACTTCCTTGTCAGTGGTGGGGTGGAGAGGGCCATTGTGGTGCAGTCAGTGCAGCAGTTCCACGACGGCAAGTACAAGAAGCTCTTGATCAACCAGCAGTTGTCCAATGTGATTGTGGATGAGGAGCACCAGTTGGTCATTATGTGGCAAGACCAGACCGTGAAGTGCTGGAAGATTGTGGATGGGAAGCACAAGTTGGCATGCAAAATCACCTTGTCGGATGACGAGAACATCACGAGCGTCGACTACCGCGACAGCTTGCTCGTGGTTGCCAAGATGACATCGGTCCGGGTGTTTGAGTTGGAGGATGTGGGGAGCAAATTTGCCGTGCACAAGATTAGAGACGAGAACTTTGAAACGTTGGTTGGCGGCGCTAAGCGCGTAAAGCTTTATGGCGACAGGAAGTTGTTGGTCTTGACGCCTGACGAGGAGGTGTACAGGTTTGATGTGGAAGAAGACAAGATCAGTCTCGAAGATGATATTGAACTTTTGGGGGGCGCGGGCCACGAAAGGGGCCAATGTATCAACAACTTTATCGTGCACGGCAGCAATTTGATCATATCGAGGTTCAACGGCTCGATTGAGGTGTACCCATTGCCAGGAAGCAACAACAATGATGACGATGAGGATGCATATGTCTTGACCAAGGTATCGTATGCGCACTTGCTCACAAGCCATGGCGACAAGTTGCTTGTGTTGACGGAGGAAAACAAGATCTTTGAGTTTAGCATAACCAAGGAGAGCAAGAGTTTGTTGACGCCATGGTCGAGGAGAAACAGCGAGTTTTTGCCGAGACAGTTTACCTCTCTTGAAGATAAACCGCAAGGCATGTTTGTTCAGGGCGACGACACGTTGTGGGTCTACGGGTCGGCGTGGGTATCGTATTTCGACTTGTCCATGAACATCCCCATTTCCAAGGCATACAAAAACACTGGCGGTAATAAAAAGAGAAGCAGAGATGGGTTGTCGATTGAGGAAATCGACGACGAGGACGAAGAAGAGTTGGAAATGTCACTCAAGCAGAGCGAGATAGATCGGTTGAGGCAACAGATTCAAGGTGAGGAGACCGAGACCAAGGCCAATGGCGAACCAGCAAAGAAACCATTCTGGACGACTGAGAAGTACCGGCCAATCATGAAAGTGGCCGCCTTTGGTGTAGGTGGTGTCATTGTCGTTGAAAGACCATACTTTGCCTTGCCCACTACTCCGGCATTCAACTTGCCACGGTTAAAAATATAGTTGTATAGCTAAAGACCTATTCAAAACTTGTCGTATGGGTCAATCTTTGGCACCACTCTGGCGCCCTGGAAAAACACCCTTGCTGCTGCTGCTAGCCCCATAAGACACTTTTGCGGGTTACCCTTATCGTCCTTGTCCTCGCCCTTTAACCCCCACCCCTTTCTGTCCCCAAAGTGGCTCTTGTACTTTGTGTCGTAAACTTCGCGGTACGTGTTGTGCGGCTCAAACGACTGGATGTACAACCCGTCCTTGGGATCCTTCATGAACTCGTAAAACATAATCAAGTGGTGTTTGATTTCGTCGTGCACTCTCTGGGGTAAACCCTCCTTGGCGTCCTTGCCAACGTAGAGCAAGTAGTCGGCCAAGCCTTCAATGATCAACTGCACAAAGTAGGACGAATCTCTCCAGTACCGCTTTGAGTCGTCGTAGTCCCTATCGTAGAAAAACACACCTCGGTTGATGGCGGCTTCGGCCAAGTCGTCGGCAATCTGCTTCCATTTCGGGTCGTGCGTGATGAAGTACAAGTGTGACGCAGCGGAAAGAGTCGTCCCGGTATTGTAGGTCCACTTCATCGTGTCGACTTGTGTCTCGTTCTCTTGCACGCCGTCCTGGATCAACTTGTCGCTGGGGTCCTGCAACACTTTGATCTGCCAGTCAATGCACTTGGCGGCAAAGTCAACGTACACCTTGGCTTCGCTGGGGATAAACTGAGAAATCTGCAAGCACGCCTTGGCCACCTCGGCGGTGGTGCAGGCGTTCAAGAGGCTCTTGCTCACGTGCCAGTGCATCCCGCCCTGGGGTTTGTCGTTCCACCCGGACATTAAAAACCGCACCAATTCGCGGCCCTGGTCCAAAAAGTGCTTATCGCCAGTAACCTCGTACGCGGTGATCATGGCGCTTGCCACTTGGGCGTCGTCGTCGTAGTAAATGTCCCTGTCGTTGCCCCCGTTCTCGGCAGCGGAGTATCCCTTGACGTGGACGTTTTTGTACTTGCGGAATGTCAGGATGGCAGGGGCAACGAGCGGCTTCAACTCGGGGAAGATTCTGGCGCCGTCGACAATGGCCTGGGAGGCCACGGCCACGGCCCACACGACAAACTTGTTTTCGTTGTAGCAGCCATTGCACTTCTTGCGGGCAACGTATGTGCCCTGGCTGGCATTGTAGAACTCGAGCCACATCAGGCGGGCGACGTGGTATCCCTCCAAGTTGGGATTCTCAAGCGGTGGGAAGGACATGTTGGTGAAGAACAATTGAAGCAGTAAGAAGAAGGCGAAGTTTTTTGTCCAGTTTGGTGGAGCAATCAATTGCAAAAGCTTCCAGGGTTTTTGTTCAAGTAGCGAGGCGTGGGCGTGGGGGATGGAGACAGAACATGAAACTTGTGCTGGTGGACACTACCACTTGGAAGAGGCTGATAATGACATCATCGAATGCAGCAATCTATTACAATACCAAAATACTATCAATACTACCAATCCTAGTCGTCTACTCGTCGTTCAAGGGCTTTCTGGCAATGTACAACATCATGGGAGTAAACAATTTCCTTCTACCGCCCTCAACCAAGTTGACGGCAGCGTCCTCCAAAGCGTGGGTGACTTGCTTGGACCCCTTTGGCGCCAAGCCAATCTTTTCCATCAAACCAACGGCCTCGGTGGTGATGAGTCTGCCCATTCTGGAAGTTCTAAACACGGTAAAGTAGTCGCCCAACGTTTGGCAGTACTTCATCTCGCCACTCAAGGGGTAGTACCAGGGGATCTCGTCATCAACGTTGGCCAAATCCTTTTGGTACTGGACATCAAAGCCCACATTCTTCAAGGCTTGCTCGGCCACCTCGCGCTTGTACATCTTGGGAATCCCGTCGCCCACTTCGATACCGTAGGCAATCTTACGGTGTTCCTCGTCGTTTTCGTCGTACTCATCGGTCATGACCCATTCGTACACGCCAAACACACCGCCTGGCTTCAAAACCTTGTAGATTTCCGAGTACACGCCCTCCAACACTGGCGCGTGCACGGTAGCCTCGATGGCGTACACGGCATCAAAGGATTCGGGCTCAAAGTCCATTTGCATGAAATCGCCCTTGACATAAGACAACTTGTGGTCCAACTTGTACTTTTTGGCGTAGTGGTTGGCCCTCTCGATCTGGTAGTCGTTGTTGTTCAACCCCACGATTTCACAGTCGGTGAACCGGGTGATTTCTCTGCCGGGGCCGCCAACGCCACACCCAACGTCCAACACCTTCATGTTTTCGTTCAAGTTCATCTTGTGGGCCAAAAAGTGTTCGTGTCTGGCCGTGGCTTGCCTAAACGCTTCACCCCTATAGTATCTCGAAAAGTGGAAAGAAGAGCCCCAGCCGTATTCGTAAAAGTCGGTGACCAAGTTGTAGTAGTGGTGCGTGAGCTGGGAGTAGTCGCCCAATCTCTTGTCCTCGTCGTCCTTGGACACACCGCCGTCCCAGTGCTTGAAGTAGCCTTCGGAGGCGACGTTGGTTGCATCCTTAGACTTGGCCATCAAGGCCGACAAGCCGGTCTTTTTGTAAGAGTCGCCGTGCAATGCCTTGGCAAACTGTTCGTCTCTCTTGTGGTCCTTTTCGGCCAACTGTATTGGTGACATTGTTGAAATGTTTTTTGGGGTTTGGTTCCAATCAATAAACTTGGAAAGACAGGTGGAGGTTTTTATAAGAAAATTTTTCAGATTAAGTCGCGTCGGTGTTTGTGTGTTTTTTTTTGCTTCTTTGTCGTATAGCACGTCGTTTAGGTCACGTGTGTGTCGTTTGGGTCAAAAGTATACGACGCCACCGGATGCTGGAAGCGTGGAGGTGTCTACAGTTATCCGTACGACTTGAGTCTACCACATCATTGAACGGGAGGGGGGAAGGACCATGGCCAAGCATTTAGTCTTATTTCGCATAAACCGGAGACACGATTGTCTCGTCCTCGTTTAGCATTGCAACTTCGGATCTTGGTGTTTGGTGCCTGGCTCCTCGTTCAGCATTGGGCAAACGAGGTACATAGAGCGGGCTCTGGGGCTGTGTCTTCTCAACTGAGGGGAGGGGGTACAGTTCGTAACTGTCAGAGTGTTTGTGTTTCATTGTGCCCTGGTTATCATTGGCCACAGAGGGAACCCACTCCCCCCTTGGTGTTGCAAAACTTGACTTTTGGTTGCCCACACGATTCCATTTTCCCACGCCAAATTTTTTTTTTTTTTTCTCTAAATCATACACCACACACACGTACCGACTGGAACAACACCGATGCTGGTATTACTAGGTATGGCAACACGGCTCTGTTTTTTTCACTCCTTGACATTGACTAACACCCACCTCCAGAAAGCCTATCTATTGGCGATGACGACGGCCTAATAGACATCACCCAGCATGTGTTTGATTCGCTCAAGCACATCACCAACAACCAAGTAGTCAAGACGCCAATCTTTGAGTTGCTCGAGGGAACAAGGGCATTGGAAATGCTCAATCCACGGTTGGACACGTATATGATAGACCTCACCGAAAAGGAGTGTAGTTTCGACACTGCCGCCCCGCAAACCGTCCAGACCGTGGTTGAAACCCAGGCCAAATTGCTTGTGGCGCTCGTGAACTGGCTCGAGGGCGATAGTTTGCCCGTGACGGTGCTTTCTTGTCGGTACGTGAGCAACATGCTTGAAAACTACCTCACCGTCAAGCCGGACATCTTTGACCAGTGTTCCCTATACAGCAGGCGATTGGAAAGCAAGCACCACGACAAAGATCTGCTACAGTACCAGCTCGTGCACCGCGTGTTGAAAGTGTTTATCATGGCGTTGTGCAGTTTCATCGGGTACGTGATCCACATTTCGCGCGAGCTATTGTACGAGGAAGAAGACATCACCACCCGTGGCATGAGCTTGAACTTCTTGGCTGATGTCGACCCGCGTGTCATTTTTGACAAAATAAACGATACCGTGGAGTGGGTGTTGGCGCACGAGCTTGGGGGTAACGGGAATGTATTAATTGCCCAGTTGAGGGTTGTGGAAAGCTTGATGAGGTTGAGGTACGTTTGCGACGAGGTGGCGAGTTTCATGGGCCACGGTCGCGCTCACGTCAACGATGACCTGTTTTACGACACGGCAATTGCCAACATTGAGTTTTTGGCATCAATAAAACAGGGCGACTCGGCCATCGCCCCTGGGGCGTTTTCCAAGTTTGTCCAAGTCGACATGGAAAATAAGAACATACCCACCGAGTTGGCACTACAGGAAAAGAACACGTACCCGCACTTGCACAACATCTTTGCCACTGTCTGCACCCTCTGCGACCACGCCAACAATATCACGACCACCAACCAGTTGAATGACTACCTCGAATACAATGTCAAGCACCCCGCAAACAAGTTTTCCGTGTTTGTGCGGGGATTGTTCCAGTTGTTTTTCATTAGGGACAATCGGCTGGTGTTTGGCACCAACACGTCGCTCTCAGATTTGGTGATTGATCTTGCCGAGAGTGTTGTGGGCAAAAACACGATAGTTTTGGGCAACATCGAGCCCCAGTTGTCGCAGGTCAAGGACGCCGCCAAAACCGACTTGCTTATCCGGCGGTCGCAGTGTCTCCAGGACTTGGAGACGGGCGTTTACCAGAACTTGACGATTTACGGCGCCAACCCCTGCCGTCAGCGCCAGTTGGTCTCAAAGGGCCTAGTGTTGTGGGATACGTTGCAAGTTGCGTGGGAAAACTTTGAGTTGGAGATGCACCAAGGCTTCAACATTGGTGACGAGTTTGTCACCGGCGAATTGGCAATCAGCGTCACCTCCTACATCTACTACACCAAGATCAAGATGATGTTGGAGCTACTCCTTAGCGGGTTTGGGTTGGAGTTGTACAAGCCGTTTGAAATGTATCTCATATTCTGGTACGGCGATTTCTTGTTGCAGAACCTCATTGACCACTTGACCAATCGAGTACCCCACATCCTTCTTGGCAAGATCAATTTCTTGGAAACAACCATTCCCAAGCGCATCAAAAAGTTAAAGGCGGGCCCGAAAAAGGACCAGTTGAAGAAGTTGAACGAGTATAACCAAAAGGTGGTTGTTCCACAATTGACGGCGACGCTAAACTATAACCAGGACTATTTGGTTGCGTCGTACGAGGCGTTGCAGCTCCTCCTCAATGCGAATGCCAAATACGTCTCGGTGCTCTCCAAATTGGCGTTGCTCGACTTTACCAAGGGCCCCAACAACAACCTTACTTCGATGGAGCATTTGTACCACCTCAGAATGAAACCATGGTCGTCCATTGGAGTGCCCGCTTTTCCCACATTTCCCCAATACCAGCAAGCCTTGCAGCCCACCAAGCCCGATACTGCCAGCAACAGAGGTAATTTGATAAAGTGTCTCGAACTACTAGCCTCTCTGAAGAGTAGCCTCAACACGGTTAAAGAGAAGCTCGCCAGTTTGTTGGCGCTTGTGCAAAGGGATACCGTCAACTTTTTGCCAGGCTCATTGGTTGGCGAATGGTACCAGCAACTCATTGACTCTGCAACAATGGTGGAGAAAGACATCACTGCATTGAGTAGAATCGTGTCGAAACACAAGAACGACTTGACTGCGGTCAAGGATGGCCACAAAGTTGTTGTTGCGCCGGGGCGACATGTATACATACCACGCATCCACGTTGTCGAGAGAGAATTATAGGCACAGTGGCATACAGGTGTTCCCCACCACATGCCCAGATGCAAACAACTTTATTGTATTTATTTATTATATTTCCTCTTCATCGTGTCTATTTAATGTGAGTCTTGGACAACTCGTCGGCAATGGCATCGACGTTTGAATCCTTGTCTTCCACATCCAACCCTGACAACTCCTCTTCCAACTGCTCCAAGTCGAGGTCTTCTTCCAACGTATCTTCTTCGCCCTCTTCCTCGTCGTCGTCCTCCTCCTCCTCCTCTTCATCGCTGTCGAGGTCTTCCAATTCGTCCAACTCGTCCAACTCGCCAAACCCCCTTTCTTCAAACAAGTCGTTAATCTTTTTAATGTGTTCCGAGTCCTCTTCAAAGCGGTTGCCATTCAACTCCAAATACTTCAAGTTTGGCAATTTCGATGCAATGGCATCGGCCAATACTCTTAAACTGTCGGTTTCTAGCTCGTTGTACTGCAACTTCAAGGTGGTCAACTTTTCCCTGCGGGTTCCCTGATGGAATGCTTCAACCAACTTCAACGACCCTTTGCCCTTCAACAACGAGTCGTTGAGGTTCAACTCGACCAAGTCGGGCCAGCACGACAACGACTCGGCAATCTTGACCGCGCCTTTGGTGGTTATTGTATTGTCCTGCAAGTCCAACACCGTCAACTTGTGATTCTTGGACAAGCCAAACTCAATCAACTTGGACACCCCCCCTGGTCTAATGCCGTTTTGGTACAATCTAACCTCTTGCAAATCAAGGTGGTTCCTCAACCCAACCGCCAAGTGGTTAACAGACCCGTTTTCCAATCTGTTTCTGCCGCACACAAAGGTCCTTAACGAAGGCTTGTGTGCCTTCTTCTTGGCCAACGCAAGCTTGAACAACGAGCCGCCAATCCTGGAGCCCGCAAAGGGACCCATACCGTTGTTGGACAAGATCAAGTGCTCGATGGTAACGGCTTTGGCCAAGTAGTCTTCGATGGGGTCAATGGTTTGCAAGCCGAAAGCGTTGTCGCTCAAATTGACCCGCTTCAATTCGGGCAACTGCAAGAGGGCTGGTAGCAAGTGCTCCAACGATTGGGGGATCTCGGTGTTTAACCTGCTGGTGTAAATGTCGGAAAAGTCGATTTCAACAATACCCTTGTGCTTGACCAACGCCTCGCCCAACGCCTTGGAGGCGGCGATGCCGATGGTGTTGCCAGAGATGTCAACTTTCGTCACCCCGGTCAATGCCAGCAACTCCTTGATATATGGCTCAATGTCGGTTTCGGAATCAAACCTTAATTGCTTTCCAGCAATAGAGTACGTGGTCTCTGGCGCAGCCCCCAGCTCAACGGATGGCATGATGGTGGTGGTGGAGGGAACTAGATCTGTTGTTTGTTTTCTGCTTTTTTTTTTTCCTTCTGTTGTGTATTGTGGTCACGTGGAAAGAGCATAAAATTTTTCGCTCAACAATCAAATGAGAGTGAGAAAATGGAAGAGCAAAGAAGAAGCACTCTCCCACTATAGCATCCCTCCCGAAACATACATCATGAACGTGTCAGGTAGATTCCCAGCTGCACCAAAGGAAAACGAGTCCACCCTTGAGTGGATCAAGAAGTCGCCAGCATTTGCCATTGGCACCCAAGTCGCATTGTTTGGTCTCGGTGTTTTGTTCATCCAGTCTCCCATGATGGACATGTTGGTTCCACAATTGTAGGTTTCATGACCTACTCCCATCACGATATACGATATACTTTTACCCCCCGGAAGCTGACTTGTACATATGTATCTGAATGAAAAAACATACTTTTGATTGTGGTTGTAAAGAGTGGCGCATTCATTGGGCATTCTGCTCATGGCAACTTGAAAGGCACGTTGGTGCACACACATCGTAGCGATGTGAATGCTTCCTGTTGGTTTAGCTGTAGCCACTTATGTAACTCTTGCTACTTCCCCAAGCTGTGCCTCATTCCAGCTTGCAAAATCCATCAACATTTCGATAGGCATATTTGGCTGCTGACGTGAATGCAACCCTTTGCTCGCTATCCCATACATTACCCAAAGGGGAAGTCGAGAAAAATTATCACATGAAAGCCTACGACCAATATATACACCATAAACCTGCCCTCGACCCATTAAACACGATGCTCCCCCTGTTCATCTGCTCTACACTCTTGGCAAGCTGTTGGATGATTTCGTGGGTCGATATACCAGATTACGCCCAGACGTTTCCCACGGAATCTCGTTTTGCGGGGTAAATGCGATTGCGAAACAAAAGAAGCATAAACGTGAAAGAGGTGAAGCGGCTGTACCGTACCATGTTTGCAGCAACCCTCGCTCTAGTACAGCCGTGGAAATGACCTGACCTTTTTCATTCTCTACAGTGCAAGGTGTCTAGGTATAAAGTTTGGGATGAGAATGAATGTGACAGTGACGGAGAATATGAGTACGATGCGCTGAGAATCAGGCCACTTGCTGGCTTCTGAAGGTGCCAAAACCGATGGTTGTAGTGTGCAAGATACACAGATTGTTCCTCGGCCCCTCCATTGGCCGTGGTGTTTTCGTGCTCCTAGTCATGGGTGCTCACCATGTAGCAAAGCCAGTGGGAGTCTACGTGGGGTCCACGACAGGGAAACACAGGGTCACCATCAATGGTATACAGCTGTTCAAATGCTGGATCAGCTTTCAAGTTTAAACTGGCTGGTCACGTGCCTCGGCTAACCGCGCGCCATATTGTATCC